>JAOVYU010000002.1:18489817-18502869 GCA_025674565.1 Synodontis membranacea
GTGTGTGTGTGTGTGTGGAGAGGCCTGGCTGCTCTCACCTGCAGAATGAATGTGCTGGGTTTTCAGCACTGTTATAATGACTTATTCATTTCTTTCTTTCTTTATGTGACAAAATAAAAAAAAAAATTATGTGGGACAGCCACCTCTTTATCATTTCATGACATTTTTATACTTTACCTTATTTTCTTGCATTACAGTGTAGATTATTATCGTACCAGTTATTCTTACAGGCACTGTACATATATGTTTATGTTGGCATGGGGACACTATGGTCAAACTTGTGGGATTTCGGGATGTGCTTGTTACAGGAAATAGTTTTTTTCCCCCTTAGATCATTTATTCGTTCATTCATTCATCTTCATGCTTAATGCCTGGTCAGGACCATGGTGGATCTGGAGCCTATCCCAGGAAAACTGGGTGTGAGGTGGGAATAGTTCCTGGACAGGGCACTCTACACACGCCTTTACGCCATGGGGAGGTTTTGAGTAACCAGTCTGTCTAGTGACGTGCTTTTGAGAGGAAACCAACAAGAGCACTGGGAAAACATGTATAGAAGCTCCAGTAACTCATGCTCAGAATTGAAGCACGGACCAGATGAGGTGGCTATGCTCCTCACTGTGCTATCCTTACTTTACATAGTACTTAATATATTATTACATAAACTGTTAGCACAGGATGTACTGTATGTGCAGTCTAACTTTTTTTTTTTTTTTTTTTTTTTTACAAGTGTCTGTCTATTTTTCTTTAAGATGCTATAAATTACCCCTAGTGTTACTGGCATTCCTTTGGCAGTGTATTCCTGCTTTAAACATAAGAATAAGAACAAAAAAATCTAGGAGATGCTGCCATAGTACAGTTTCAGCCATTACAATCCAAAGGCCTGCTTGACAGTAATGCATGTGTAATGCTTCAGCCATGCTCAGGGGGGCAGCTGTAATGCACCAAAACCAGTGGTGAAAGACCGAAAGTCTCTCTTACGCCAACATGCAGCTCACAGCCTGCTAACTCCTCTCATAATGATAGTACATTCCCTGATGTTGATAACGCTCTTCACCCCCACATCTATACCGACAATTTGCGTTGTTCACAGTGAAACACTGACTCATCCATCAGTTGGAGTAAACAGTGACTTCCTATTACTCATTTCCCAAATTGGATTTACTTGAGGGGGGGAAAAGGTATCTGCTGGTTGGTAGCATAATGTGTTATCTCAAATTCATTGGAATGTTTTTTTCCAAAAACAGATCTGAACTGTTTGTATCAGTTACACATTGAGTTAAATTATGTCAAGATGGGATGAGCATGTGATTCATACACATTCCAGTAGTCGGTGCTTTGCAGATGAGTAATAATGGTTTTGTGTGGGGGTTTTTTTTTTTCTGTAGCTTGTAGCATATTGATAGAGAGTAAAGTCGGAGCACCTGAAGGAGCATTACGCTCATTTACTGAAATACTAAAAGCATGGACCCTTCCTCTCACTTTCTCACACACACATATCCAGTCTCTCTTATCTTCATATTCATGTTGCTTATGTAGGCACTTTCCTCTTGGCTCTTTTTTTCCCCTCCTGCCTGAGTGTGTAACTGCTGGAATGTTCACCTGGGCAGGAAATAAGGTGTGTGGGTCCTGTCCGCTGTCAGTCATCACCAGGCCTGTGCTCCAGTTCAGTCATGCTGCAAGCATTAGAAACAGTAGTGCTCACAGTCTAATATATCTTTCAAACAGCTATCCTATTTGAAAGAATTCCTACATTAGCACATGATCTTTTCCTGGCTGTTACTATATAAGGTAAAGTATCAGTTCACCCTGAAAACTTGTTGCCCAATATCCAACTACTATCAGAATAAATCATGTCTCGTGATCTTCTTAGTAGTTACCAGTTACTTTCATTCCTAGCATATGACAAATCATAGATATAGCTATACTAGTGCCTCTCTAAGAATTATATCATAAAAAAAGTGCAATATATGATCAGTTATTTAAGAAAGTTATATATTCTAGACTCATTAGATTATGTCAAGCATTTTCACGTGTTTCTCTTGGTCTAGTACACGCAACCATAATCAAGCCAAAGAAGGTCTGAAAAGGCTGGCTGTTCTCCCAGAGCACTGTATTGAAGCATATTAAAGGAAAGTGGAAGGGAAAAGTGTGGTAGGAAAAGGTGCACAAGCAACAGGGGTGACTGCAGACTTGAGAGGTTTGTCCGGAAAAGTTAATTCAAGAACATGAGAGAGCTTCACAATGAGTGGACTGAAGCTGGTGTCAGTGCTCCAAGAGCCACCATTGACAGATGTCTTCAGGAAAGGGGCTACAACTGTCACATACCTAATTTCAAGCTACTCCTGAACCGGAGACAACTTCAGAACCTTCTTACCTGGGCTACGGAGAAGATGAACTGGACTGTTGCTCAGTGGCCCAAAGTCCTCTTTTCAGATGAAAGTATATATTGCATTTCATTTGGAGCCTGGAGGAAGAGTGGAGAGGCACAATGGTCCAGTGTAAAGTTTCAGCAGTCTGTGATGATTTTTGGTGCCACTTCATCTGTTGGTGTTGGTCCACTGTGTTTTATCAAGTCCACAGTCAGTGCAGCCATCTACTCTACCAGGAGATTTCAGAGCACTCCACGCTTCTATCTTCTGCCAGTCTTTGCGGTGATGTCGATTTCATTTTCCAGCAAGACGTATTGCCTCTCCACAGTGTAAAACCTACTACCGAATGGTTCGCCGACCATGATATTACTGTGCTTGATTGACCAGCCAGCTCGAGAATCTATGGGGTATTGTAAAGAGGAAGATGAGATGCACGCAACCCAAACATTCAGACAAGCTGAAGGCACCTATCCCCTAACTGCTCCCTGGGTGCTGGAGAATGGTTGCCCATGTCCACTTCCCTTGTGTGTATTCACTGCTTGGGTGGGTTAAATGCAGAATCTAGTTGCAGTTCAGAATCTAATTTCAATTAATACAGTGTGTATATATTCATGTACGGCAGACTGTTTGCACATTAGAGATGAGAGGTGAAGTTGTCACTTTGGTAGCCCCATACCCTTTTCTGATAGGCATATTCTCTTTATTACATGCATCCAATGAACTTAAATAGTTTCAGCTGGTTAAATAGTTTCATTAATACATGTGTTTAGAAAGGGCATTTGTGATATGAACTGGCAATTCGCTGGCAGATGGATGTGACTAACGTGGATTGAGCTGGCAGTGAGCTCAACAGGGTGAGCTAAAAAGTCATTATTTGGGGCAAATGTAGGGTGACCATGCGTCCTCTTTTTCCAGGACGTCCTCTTTTTTTTTGGGACCTAAATCTAAATCACCAAAAATGTCCAGGAATAGGATTTTGCTTTCTACAGTCGCCATTCCTTTTGCGGGTGTCCATCCGCCCTATGCTGCCATTATGCCCCCAGTGTCCTCTCTTTTGAAAACCGAAATATGGTCACCCTAGCAAATGGCTATCTGTAAACTAACTAATTTCTTATAAAATCCATCCTAATGTTATAGATACCGTGTGTTCATCGATGAACAAATGGCTTTTGCACACATTTCTATAGCTGGCTGGCTGCCTGGATGGAAGTTATGATAGGTAGCTGGTGTGATTAGCCTTTTCCTACAAAACCTCTTGATGTTTCAGAAGATTTTAATAGAAATGGCTAACAGTTTGTATTTGTGCATACGTCCAGAAAAGTTCAAGTAAATACAGTGGAACCATTGGGTTACAAACGCTCCTGATCACGTACAAATCGGGTTACAACCAAAAAGTTGGCCAGAATTTCGCATCGGTTCACGACCACATGCTCGGGTGGCAAACAAAAACACAGACAAAGTCTCGTATTTCCAAATAGTTTTAATGCTCAGGAAAAGGCAAGTCAAATTAGACCGCTATTTCATGAAGTCTGGTCCACCATCTAAATGGCTAAAAACACCAGAAGCCTCTGAAATAGAAGAAACCACAAGAGAGAAAACACCTGAAGGAGAACATCCCTCCGTCGCAGAGCCGTACTCTCCCACAAAACCGTAAGCTCCTCTATACCCAGCTTCCTCCTCACTTCCTTCACACCAGAAATCGTCTCATGCAAGTTTAGTTTTCTTGGCTGTTTAGGGTTATTTTCTGTATACAGATTTTTCAAACATTATTTTTTTCCCCCTGTGCCTAAAACTCTAGATTAAAAAGTGTTTACAGCGAGCGGTTCGTCAGGCTCTAGCGCGAACTTGGCCTTGCTCGAGCTCCTGCAGTGTTAGTTTTCTCTGTTGTTCAAGGTTTTCTCAGTGTTATTCAATGTTTTTACATTTATTCACTATTACACTCTGCATTCTGTGGTATAATTAACTATTTTTGTGCTTAAAAATCTTTAAAATAAAATTTACATATAGTTCGTACGGTCTGGAACGGATTAATCGTATTTACACGCAATCCTATGGGGAGATTACGTTCGGGTCATGACCAAATCGTTCTGAAGTTCTGGAACGGATCACGGCCGTACCCCGAGGTTCCACTGTAGATATACAGTACGTAGAGCAGTAGTAGATTGTGTGGTGAAGTTAACCGGTCCCATCCTCTATAAGTATGTCCGTCAAGTTCAACAACATTTTTCAAACTAATTTCTAGGGGGAATAAAATGTGCAGATTTATAAACTGTATGAATTAGACACTGTAGGTGGAAAGACAATTTGGACAAGAAAAGTGACATAGAAAATAGGCTGTTTTGTCAGTGAAACACATGGGGATGGCTGGGGCTGAAAAAAAATTTCTGCAGCCAGTCAGCAGAGACGCTAGACATTTAGTGTCTTCACTTTTTAGAGATGATGCACTGTCCAATTTCTTTTTATATAATTTCAATGAACTATATGAACAGACAGATAGACAGACAGACAGATAAATAGATAGAATAGATAGACTCACCCAAAGAGACAAACTGTTAAAATCTTCATATAGTTCTTGTTTGAAAAAGATTTTGGATTAAAACTTTAGTTCATACTTCATGAGGTGTTATGTAAGATCAGTAAAAGTGAGGGAGAGGGGGTACCACAGACATTATCTGCACCTTTGCTACACCTTTGCTATTGGAATTCATTCAAATTTTGCAGTGTAAAACCTTATTTCTCCCTTAAGGCCTGTATAAGCCTCATTTTAAATTGTGTAATGTCAGCATTCTTTTAAGATTAATACTTGTATGTGCAACGAAGATCCTCTAACGAAAGACCTGTGATTAAAGAAACTTGCTATGTTTTGTTTACGTAATCAATAAGTGCAATCCTGGCTCGTGAAGAAAAACGGGGTTGCATGAACACAGACAAATCCTCAGTATAATAATGGCATTGTTACGTTTAGAGAAAACATGTTTTAAAGGGCTGGGTGAAAGAGGACAACATGGTTTTGTCCATTCTTCAAAACAGACTTGTGTTTCCTCTAAACACTTTTAAAAGACAATGGAAAAGTAACAGAGACAGGCAAGGATGCTTATATAACTCTGTACATACTCAGAAAGCTAGAAAGAGAGTCATATATACAATATATACATATAAACATATATACGCACACGCATAATATACACTCCCTGGCCACTTTATTAGGTACAGCGTACTAGTACTGGGTTGGACCCATTTTTCCTTCAGAGCTGCCTTAATTCTTTGTGGCATGGATTTAACAAGGCGTTGGAAACAATCCTCAGAGATTTTGGTCCATATTGACATGATAGTATCACGCAGTTGCTGCAGTTGGTGCTCTACTGGATTCGGATCTGGAGACTGTGGAGGCCACTGGAATACAGTGAACCCACTGTCATATTCAAGAAACCAGTTCGAGATGATTTGAGCTTTGTGACATGGTGCATAATCGTGCTGGAAGTAGCCATGAGAAGACTGGTACACTGTGGTCATAAAGGGATGGACATGGCCGGCAGCAATACTCAGGTAGGCTGTGGTGTTTAAACGATGCTCAGTTGGTACTCAGGGACCCAAAGTGTGTCAAGAAAATATTCCCCACACCATTACACGACCACCACCACCAGCCTGAGCCGTTGATACAAGGCAGGATTGATCCATGCTTTCGTGTTATCCGAACGTCGCAGCTGAAATCGAGGCTCATCAAACCAGGCGACGTTTTTCCGATCTTGCATTGAACATTTTTGGTGAGCCTGTGCAAACTGCTGCCTCAGTTTCCTTTTCTTAGCTGACAGGAGTGGCACCCGGTGTGGTCTTCTCCTGCTGTAGCCCATCCGCTTCAAGGTTCGACATGTTTTGCATTCAGAGACGGTATCCTGCAATACCTTGTTTGTAACGAGTTGTTATTTGAGCTACTGTTGCTTTTCCATCATATCGAACCAGTCTGCTCATTCTGCTCTGACCTCTGACATCAACAAGGCATTTTTGTCCACACAATTATTTTTCAGACGGTTCTCTGTGAACCCTAGAGACGGTTGTGCGTGAAAATCCCAGTAGATCAGCAGTTTCTGGAATACTCAGACCAGTCCTTCTGGCACCAACAACCAGGCCACGTTCAAAGTCACTTAAATCCCCTTTCTTGCCCATTCTGATGCACGGTATGAACTTCAGCAACTTGCCTTTACCACGTCTAGATGCCTAAATGAATTCAGTTGCTGCCACGTGATTGGCTGATTAGCTATTTGTGTTAACAAACAGCCGGCGAGTGTACTGTATGTAGACTGTATGTATGACTCCCTCTATAGCTTTCTGAGTAATATATATATATAGAGAGAGAGTATACTGTTGTGCTGTGTTTGAACATGAATGTGTTTCAGAGAGACTTGCCCACTGGTTCACTTCATTGTTGTGTAAAGCAGTGCAGGATTAATGCGAGGCATCTTGAAGATCTTGAAACATTTGGCAGCACAGTAAGTCTAGTCCTTCCTCCTTGGCAGAGTTATGGCTATTTGTATAATGGTCCCTCTTTCAGTTTCCTCTTAGGAATGTGCAGTGGGCAAAGAGCAGAACTCTGAGCTACAAACCACGAAATCCACTGCTGGCGCCCTTTCCAGGTACCCAGTTTATTTGTTAGTCCCACTGAGTTCCTATTTTATGTGATTCCAGGAAGGTTCCATGGTTTGCTCTCAGCTGGTGATGCCATTTGTCTAATCCTGGGAATGTCTGAGTGATTGATGCTTTGATGTGACATTGTCTCAGTGGGACAAAGAAGGCATGGTACAGCCAAGTCTGAGATCACCCAACATTACTGAACTTTCATGCATCATGAGCAGACCTGATAAGGAACACGGAGGAACTGAGGTCAAAATGTCAAATGGAAATCACATTCCAGTTTTTGGGGTTTTTTTTTTTGGAAAAATATATTTGAAATAATCCTTTGATTACCTTTAATTACATTGATAATTACTGAACTCAATGACACAACCTGGTGTTTGGGAAATGCGATGAATCAAATCAGTTCCACCTGAATCTGTCCATTAGAACTTCTCATGCAATGAAGACAAAATGAGTGTTCACAGCCTTAGCGTGTTTGTATAAAACAACTGTCATAATAGACTGAAGCCCTCCTAGTAAGACAGCCTGAGGGATCTGTTCATGGCAACTCCGAACAAGCACATGCAGCCACATGCATGTCCAGCACTCCTTGAAGCAATGTTGTTAAGTTGTGCAATTTGTTTCCTGAACTTGTTTTTGGGCAGCAGAAGTGTGAAAGGATGTGTAGAACATGCCTGACCTTTCACCCTGTTGGATACCTGGCAAGGCCTGGATTTCTGTCACTGTTCTTCTAGCAAATTAGCAGGCAGCTTGACACGTTTATCTCCCTGCACCTGATAATGTTCTAAGCAACCTGCAGAGTAGCACTTTTCAAAGTCCAATATACACCTCAAATTCTCTTTTTACAAATTAGTGGTTCCTTCATAGGCCAGTGACTTCACATGGCGTGTGACCATCCTGTTAGGCTAGATGCCGGAGCCTGGCAAATGCACGTGGATGGCTCAACACTTGAAAATAAATGTTCTCCCAGTGTGCAATATCTGGCTAGGAAGTTTGGCTCTGACAAGTGATAGATGAACCAAACCAAACAAGCGTGTTATGTCCCCTCAGTCCTTTTCAATTACTTGTACGATAAGACTCACAGATCCGCCACATGACGTTAAACTACTCTGACATGGTAGCTGTATCAGCTAAGTCGTCTGGAAATAAGTGCGACTGACACCGATGAAGGTTGAAGATGGGCAACACGCACAGCTGAAGACCTGCTTCCTGTAAAACCTTAGCGAATGATCCAGGACCGGCCCCTGTTCCCTTTCAGCTTATCCCAAAGCATTGCAAAGGAAATAAGTAAACTGTCCTTGGTGGTAAATGGGGCGATGTAGGGAGCTGGCAGCTCTGAGTACGAGGAATGAGGCTGGGGATGCTGCTGATTAACGGAGCCTTTGCTCACGCAGAGCTGGAACTCATCACCAGTTGAGGGACAGGACGTTCTTCCACGAGACTCTAAGTAAGATCCCCTCAGCTTACAGCTGACCCTGGAACTTCATCACAGGCCAGGGTCTTGTCTTGATGCCTGGAGCTGAGGTATTCCCTTTTCCATATTTCATTACTGCTGATCTGAAATGACTAAAGTATGTGATCATTGAAAATATGGCTGGCTTAGCAAGAGCAGACCAGCGAAGTGACAGATGGTGCAAAAAAGTTTAAAATTTGTTTTTGGCTGATTTTGTGTCTTGCATGTTTTTGCAGTTAGGATATCTAGTGCAAAACGGGTTTTCAGACAGAGTCAGTATCTTAAGTATTTTAAGAACTCGCTTCAAACAAGTGTGAAGTACGTTAGACAGCCTCCAGGTTTACATCATGTGCACGGAATGGGCCAAAGACCTTCTGTGGACGAGGAAACAAAGCTGGTCCGACGAAATACGCTTTTTACATCTCATTAAAAAAGTAGAAAGACAGGCCCATGCTGCAGTATGTACCGTAAGCCCTGTTTTGGAAGTTACGTAAAGGACAGTGGTTATGTAGCCGAGACTGAGGTCAAGTACACAGCAAATCTTTCACGCTGTTAAGTCCACAGTACAGAATATAAATGTCATTGTAAATAAATGTTTTGCCGGGGAAAAAAAGTGTGTTCCCTTGTCTCGGCCTGTCTGATTTATATATGGGCTTAGAGATGACTACACTGAATCATGGCTTTAATGGTCCTGCAGGGATGTGCAAATATCTACGCCTTTTCGTTCGTCGGGAAACACTTGTAGTGCTTGTGTATGCGCCATGCAAACCACTGGCCTGGTGATAGCTCAGTTGGGCCACAAGTCCCTTTTCACTTACAGTACAGTCAGATCTGGGACTGCGGTAAAGTGGAACATCATGTTGGAACTGGTCTTTTTTTTTTTTTGTGCTTGCACTGCAAAGGTGTATTCTTTACACAAGTATATTTGAATATTCAAAACCTAAATAACACTACCTACTACTACAATACTAAAAGTTGAAGGATTTTGAAAAGGAAGTGATCGAAAACAGAACGAGGTCAAGCTGGCATGCAACTATCCTTGTGGGTAAGTACTGGAGCCAAAACCCAGCTGTTCCCCAAGGCCATGAATGAGCCTGGCATTAGGCTCTCTTCCTTTTTCTCTTCCTGCAGCTGTTAAAGATTTCATACTTTAATCCAACTGTCTCACACTTATCCAGGCTCTTAGATGCTGCATGTTTCGTCTTACGTGTTAATGCTTACACAAAACCTACAATAATATACACAGAGTCGCTGCAAAAACAATAAAGTTATTCTGAACGATCACTTTTTTC
The DNA here is from genome assembly GCA_025674565.1 of Synodontis membranacea. Taxonomy (NCBI): domain Eukaryota; kingdom Metazoa; phylum Chordata; class Actinopteri; order Siluriformes; family Mochokidae; genus Synodontis; species Synodontis membranacea. Next base: position 18,499,564 of record JAOVYU010000002.1, read on the forward strand.
CCCCCTATGAGAATTCCTTCCACAACCATGGCATGACCGCTCACCGGATGGCTCCATGAGTATTAGTATGGGGTATATCATATGATATGGCCTTCACCATTTCCAGATCTCGACCCGGTCGTATACCTATGGGAGATTTTGGACGGTGCTCTCCATCACCACCATCAAAATGTTTTGGTGGCAATTAAGAGACACCGTCTGTATGCGCTCTCATTTATTATCATAGAGGAACGTTTAGAACACATGACGCTCTAGTGACACTGCAAGAAATTATAGAGCTGTGGTCTTGAATTTGCCGTCACCCAAAATACACTGGGCTATACAGTATTTGTGCTTTTGCAAGTCACACTATTTTCATACGGAGAGATTTGTACAGCTGAACTCTATCCTGACCTAGAAGTGCTTGAGTTTCATAGTTGTGACAAGTTATTTTTAGTGTAATATACACACACACAGAACACTTTATTGGGAACACTAATAATATACTAATACTGGGCAGGGCCACCCTTTGTTCTCAAATCAACCTCAGTTCTTCACAGCATGGATTTCACAAGATGTTGGAAACATTCCTTCGAGATTCTGCTCAGTGTTAACATGATTGCATCATGCAATCCCTGCTGCGACTCTCACGTTCTACCGCATCTCAAAGGTGTTCTGCTGAATTCAGATCTTGGGCCCAAAGTGTGCCAAGAAACCATTCCCCACATAATTACACCACCTCTATCAGCCTGGACTGTTCTGCGTCGGCAGAAATTAGTGTGCATCAGTGTACCTCAGCAGAAATCGAGATTCATCAGACCCTGCTAGATTTTTCCAGTCTTCAACTGTCCAGTTTCTGTTTCCCCGTGCAGCCTCAACGTTCTATTCTTGGCTGACAGAAGTGGAACCTTCTGCTGTTGAAGCCTATCCGCCTTAAGGGTTGATGTGTTGTGCATCCAGAGATGTTTTCTCTACAGAGTGATTATGTGAGTTACTCTAGCATCACTGCTGGCCTCTCTCATCAGCTAATTGTTTCTGTCCTCAGAACTGCCACTCACTGGATGTCTTTTTTTTCTTTATTGCACAATTCTGAGTAAACTCTAGAGACTTTTGTGCTTTGTAATCCCCGGTTAGAATCAACAGTTAGAATCGAAATACTCAAACCAGCCCGTCTGGCACCGACAATCATGCTACGGTCGAAATCACGGAGATCACAGTCCGTCCCCCCCCCCGTCCCCCCCGTTATGACAGTTGATGTGAAAATGACCTGAAGGTGCTGGCCCACATCTGCATATTTTATCCATATTTTACCCTTTGCGAACGCATACATTTTTATGACGAAAATTATACTACAAAAGAATACCTGGATGTGACAGCTCAGTTGATAGACGGTAGAATTGTTTTGCACAGATTCAAGTTGTACCAGTCAGGCGGTCTTTAATGAAAAACAACAACAAAAACATTTACCAGAGCTCAACATCTGTCTGCCAAATGCATGGAGGGGATCTGTGGCATGTCCAGGTGGAGGTCATGAGTGTGTGGTTAGCACAATGGCACACACGCTGCGCTTTTCTCACGAGGTGGTATGATTGTGGCCAGAGTTTATAGTTTATAGTTTATATGTCTTGGAGGTGACATAGTGTAGATGGCAGTTCTGTAAAAGTCTTTACTGCTATCCTAACCTTAACCAATAGAAAGTGCATTCTTTCTCCAGAGCCCACCTAATGAAATTCACGAGCGTTGGCGATGCAGGGATGGTGCCAACGATGATAGAGATAGTGAGCTGGAGCTACGTTACAGATTGAAAAAAGTGAAACCAGTTGCAGACGGATCAGCAACAGTAGGTTAGGTACCACACCTTCTGGAAACTGCTGAGGCCAGACAACTGAATTTCCATCTGGTTTAAATTTCCGCATCCCCGTTCCCTGCCTCAATGAGAGAATAAGAAAAAAAAAAAAAAAAAAAAAAGAAGAAGAAGAAGATCAAGCCTTCAATATATGAGATGCTTCACCTATCGGCCAATTTTGACAAAATCGAATGTCCTTAGCATGAGGTCATCTTACATGTCTTCAAACTGTTTGGATGTGAGTCAATGTCTGAAAGGAAATCACCTCTAGATTAAGTGTAATTTAGATGGTTCTGTGTTTTATAGCAAATACTGACCAAAAAAAAGGGGGCCAAGCATACTTACCAGCTTTGCTTTCTTGAGTTTTTCGTCAAACTGGCTCATAATTCTTAGAATCAGCATGACTGATGAAATTGTAGACCTTCATTTTGTCTCATTAACATGATTGCTAATGTTGTACAGCACAAGACATATAATTTCTAAAAAGTGGCTAGGTCACCTCTTCCAGAATCCTCTGCACCGTGCGAGTCACCATTTTTCGGTATAGCACTATTCCAACGCAATCCTCAACAATCCAGCGACACCTTGGGCCAAAAATCTGCTGAAATTGCAATCTGAAATAGAATATGTTTTGTCAAGGGTTCTATGTTTGATATGTTCTGACTGATCCATTGCATTTTCATTCGGATATTCCGTGTGTAATAGACCCGAAACTGCCTCGGTTGTCTCGTATTTGGCTATGAATGGAAGTAAAGATAACGCATATTTTGTTCAAAGCTTCCACGTATGACATGTGAATGAAGAAGAGGTCTGAGATGGGTTTGAAAGGGGTCACCAACAATGAATTTGCCGAGGTTTTGCTGCACAGAGAGGTAGCAGTAGTAGCAGCCGTGCTTTTGATCCTCGGAATGGTGAGGCGGCACCTTTAATGTACGAACTTCCATCTCTTGTCGCTCGTTTCACGCCATCACAAAACTGGTAGTGTGAAGGACACGCATTCTGAGGTGTGTCAATGGAGCGGAGAGGCCTAAAAGTCATCAGGAGCCACTGGTTGTTGTTAGTTCAACATGCAGCTAGAGGAAGACATCCTTTGTTTTTCCTCAATAACATATCACCTACAGAGAGTGAGGATAGTCGCGTGCGTTCTGATGCAAGAACATAAAAGACGATCAACGTGAAGTTGCATGAGAAGAATTGGCACACACTCTGACTCAGCGGTGGAAGTGAAAAACTTACAGCCGTATTTCTTCATAATCTAGGAACAACACGCACTGGTACCTTGTTAGAGATTCTGCAATGGAACTAATTCTTAAGCATCTGTGTTTTTTCATTAATTCGACTTCAAAGACCGCAGCTGGAGACATATGTTTCCATTTCCACAAAGCTCATCCCTATTACTCAAGGACGGAAAACCATGTCTTCCAGTCATATTTACTTACAAGCGGCTACATCATATTCTAGTCCCATCAAAGCCATATGAC
>JAOVYU010000002.1:18521794-18532074 GCA_025674565.1 Synodontis membranacea
ACCCCTAGTTGGGAATAGCCGAAATGGGAAGGAGAAGGAGGAGGACTATAATAAGACAGAGTTAATGTCAGACAAGATGAATAAATGTAAAATTTCCAGCACTGTGATATACAGTATGTGTCTATTTAGAGTTTCCTTTTCAGCTTACTGAATGCAAAATTGTTGTAAAACGTAGCACATGACATGTTTTCTGTGAATTCTCCGCTGTAAAAATCTGTACTTTGCGTTCAGTTGGTATATAGTGGCAGTTACGCTCTTGCAGTAAATTTGAATTAACGAGCTGAAAATTGGCTTAATGAGGAGCTATAAACCTAATCACGGTGTCCTGGGGTTAGGCCATCACGGCTAACCTATTTGACCCTGTAGGAAAGCTCGTTCTTTAATATCCACTTAATTGACAATACCGAAAGGCGCATGAACTGAGAGCACAGTTATTTGAGCATGGGACCTTTAACAGAAAATAATGCACCACAGGCTGGATCAGCTAACCAGGACAATCTGTGCCAAATATTGTCAATGTCTAAAAGTGCGGGTGATTAACTGTATAACCTGTATAAATTAAAGTTTGTTGCCCTCTGCTCTTTACAGGGTAACGACTGTTTCCAGATGCACTATGGTGGTTAAATGGGAACCATTAGCTTAGTATCTGAATGAGGCAGGAAGGAAATCTGGCAGTCTATCTGTGTGGTATTTGTCATAGTATTTCTAACAACATGCTCACCTTTCTAATAACATACCCTTATGTTATTTTGTCTTATTTCTCATTTCTATAATTAATTTTAGATTACAGTAGATGGACCTTCCAGATTCCTCGTAATATCTTGTTACAATTTTTTTTTTTTTTTTTGTAACAATTCCTTACCTTCACTGTCAACTATTATAACATACTTAAAGCATATATCATATTACACTATGTACCCTGTAATAAAATATTAAAATTCATATCCAGGATGTTTATATAACACCACTACTGCACTAAAGTAACGCATTTTAAGGTTTGGTAATCTACTATTACTAAGCAATCAGTCTATGTTAACGTATTACCAAACATTACCTAATACAGTAATTTGTGAAAAGCTTGGAAAATTCCAGTCATACGGCCTCACTGCCTTGCAAAGATTAAAAATTTCCTTTGCTCTCAGTTACTGGATCTAATCCAGTTCATAGACCGTTCTTCAGCTCGTTGTCAGGATTATGATGAGTGTTGTGAGCAGAGAAATCCTGAAACTTAACAGGTCCACTTATTAATAATTCAAGATTTTCTGAATCAGTTAACTGTAAAATCATCACTAAAAATGAAAATGTTTATTATAAAGTTTTGAAACCAATGCTTAAATATTAATACATTATAGAAATGAATCATTTCTTTTTAATGATTCATATAGAATCATTATAGAATAATTTTTTTTATAGGATCTGGAGCCGATCCTGAGAACATTGTGCATGAGATGGGGAAACACAACCACTGTGCCGCTGCACCGCTACACCGCTGCGTCGCCCATCAACTAATCATTCATCTTGAATTAGTAAACCACATTTTACGCCTGCGTATAACGACTACCTAATGTACAAGATTACAGTCAATGCAAAAATCTGGTGTAATCTTAAATTGTGATTTTGAATTTTAAAAAATCACTTGATGAAAAGAATTTCCTCGCCGCTTATCATCATTTTGAGACGTGCTTGACTGTACGGCCACATCAAAAGATCGTCAAGGTCGGCAAAGGCCATTCTCCAGGGCAACGTAGAGGGGACAAGAAAAAGCAGCAGACAAAAGAAGAAATGGGCGGATAACATCAAAGAGCAGACCGAGGCTGACTCCTCTACAACACAAGTCCAGGCTAAGAACCGTTAAATGGAGAGGGCTATCCAGATGTGTGTCTGCTGGGGTGCCTAGACAACCCAAAAGATTATGGGACTCATAAAAGAACTGCATATCATGGATTCCAGACTTTGCCCTTGCTGATTATCCCTTTTTATTAGCACAACTTTCTCGTTTAGGCTAACATTTCTTGTGAAATATGTTAAAAGAATATGAAGGAGTAGGATGTCCGGGATGTCTGTGCTTTTGGAATAGGATGTTTAACAAGCACATATGGGTGTCCTGATCAGGTTTCCACACACGTTGACCATAGAGTGTACAGTATTTGACATTTTGTTCGTACTGTACAGTGAACCAAATGGTACACTGAATAACAGTAAGCCTGTGTATTAATATTATTTTTATTCATATAAATCACAAACACAGTTGCATATCTGCCTTTGAATGTATGTGTATAAGTTTGCCTGATTTTTATTTTTTTTTTTCATACTATCGATGAGACCTTATGATATAATAGATTGGATTGGAAATCTTTTTTTGTCTTGCCGTTGAGCTATTTTTTTAGCCCTCCTGATGAACATCATGACGGGCTGTCACTGGTTATAGCCACAGCAAAGAAAGTGAGAGTATTAATGTTAGTCAGGAACATTGACTGTTCTTGGCTGAACAAACATATATACAGTATAGGGGCATTTTTGTCATCGCTGATAAAAGAATCCCATTTACATGAATTCCCATGAGCTCCTTGATTCTCTCTGTTCTTCAACAATTTGGATACTGATGAAGGTCTATTGGGCCACTGAGAATTGTAAAATCAAAGAACTGTAATAACAGAAAAACATATAACTCGATGACGGATCACTTAGCCTGAATTTCAGGTTATCTCAATTGCAATCACTGTAACAAAAGGCCACTAGATCATCACAACATACTTTTCTAAATTATAATTTGTTTTGGGGTTGTTGTTCTCTCCCTCTCTCTCTCTCTCTCTCTCTCTCTCTCTCTCTCTGCGAGACAGTACCACAGCAGAACTGTGTTTGTTCAAGAATGACCCTAAATAATAGTTACGAGCCCACATAAATATACAGGTCTGCCTTGTTCTCTTTGGGATGATTAAGTCTGACATATCATTGTGCTGAAAATATGTGGAATTTTATATCCCTCTGCTAAACAACATGGGTAATTATGTAGCAACAAGGAACGAATTGAGATGTAAATGTAAATGACTCAGTGCCAAGACAAGAAAGGATTTTGAAAAGGGTTCAAGATTCTGCTCTTATGACTCCTTGTATTTGGGGAGAATTTAAAATAGGCGAGGAAAACTCAGCTCTCTTAGGCAGTGATGGTCATTTAGTGAAAGAGTCCTTTAATAGCTTCACGGGCTTGGTACGAATTTTAGTAAACAGGGTATTTTGTAAGCTCCTTTCCACTTTTTGATCCTAATGCGAGATTCACTCCGAGCTCTGAATATGATTTTCTGTTCCTCGGAGCCTGATATGAATTTGGTTTCCCTGGCGTGTATACTGACTTTCCATCAGCCTCTCAAAACTTAGTCACAGCTCTGTGTCATATGCACCTCTATTAACAAGGTTCAAATTGCAAATATCTATTTCTGTCCTCTCGGGCAGTAAAGTGGCTAATGTGGAAAATGTCGGACCTTGATTTTCCATGCTATGTTGGTGGGGCCACTGTGGAGCAGAGCCGAATGCTGGGCATGGCCACAGTTCATCTGTTTCAGGAGGAGTGCTGAAGTATGGGTGGTAAGTGGAAGCAGAAGGGCAGATAGGCCGAGGACGAGCAGCTGGGGGGAAATGCAGAGACGGAAGGACAGCCACAAGGGTCCCACAGAGTGAATGAGAGCCTGCCATCAAGAATAGGAAATTTCTTTCACACGGCCATAAACTGTATTATACAATGCTGTCGATTTTTGGGTGTTACATGCTGCATGTGCTGAACATGACATCAATCTACACAGACTGGTTTGCATGACCTTAAGTTTTTAATCTGCATTCTTAGGGGTGTAGCACAAAGATAGCTGTAAAGTGCAGCGAATATATGCTTCCATATTTGGATTTGAACCCACGGTGGGTGCGGCCTAAACCTGAAAGTTTTTTTGGTCTGTGAATTCTTCTATTTCACAATCCTGCACAGGCAAGTTATAATTTTGGTTTGCACCTAGCTGAGATATTTTCTAATGAATCTACGTGGTTCTACTTCCCCAAATACTGCATAAACAAATTAGTAATTAAAAAAAAACAACCCATGATCCTCACCAGGCAGTTACTAAGGATGAAATAAAGGATGAATTTACGTTAATAAACATGGTCTTTCTTTTGCCATGTGAGGTTTATATCTGACCGCTTGCTCAAACCTGCGTGAAAATAAAACGTTGTCATTCTCATGAGTTTTCTGTTGTGTCCCATGGGTACCCAGGCCTGATTCGCACCTCTAATGCACCCCCTTTTCTTATCTGTATTTGTGTCTATCTAGTACACACAACTTGTTCCGTCTGAATAATGTATTGGTATTTAGTTACACCCTCGTCATTCAGCACAACTGAATACCTTGGATACACACCACACTCTCTGCAGATACCCAATACATGCCCTGATTTCCGTGCTCCATCTTTAATGCGAATTAAGAAGCCTTCTCATAGCCTCATTATTCACCCTGCAACAATTTGAGTAAACACTGATTAAAACCCAAAGCAATGAATTGTAAAGCCTCTCGTGTTAGCAATATGAGTGCTTACTGGAAACTCATGGCAGCCTTCCCCTTATTGGCAGTCTGAAATCTTTGCCCTTTGACGCTGGCCAAGTAGTGAGGCCTGACATCATGCAGTGCATTTTCCACAAAGACTACTTCCTAATCATAGTGGCTGGGAAGTCAGTGCATGGACGAACTTTGGGTGGTGACTTAGGAAATAGCGATAAAGTTACATGAATGAGGTTTCTGTCTAGAAGCCAGATGCAAACACAAGGCGGCGGGTTAATGAGACGTTACTGACTTGGTAAATGTACAACTGTGTAGCAGTGATTAGGAATTCCATGTTTTTAAGCTACAGTATAAACTTGATTAGAGTGGCTCTCTACTGGATCGTGAACATTTTCAATAAGGAAAATGTATGGGAAAGGAGAAAGATGAGGAGGGCAAGCAGCACAATTAAATCCTAGGCACCTTATCTTTGAGATTTATGCTAATGCGAGGCAGCTGTACAGATCACGCTCCAAGTCATTAGATGCTTACTACTGATTGCTTATGTGAAAGAGAAATTGGCATGCCGTCATACACTGCCTATTTATATGCAGTGCATTAAAATTAGCCGTGTGTGTGTGTGTGTGTGTGTTTGTTAAACATTTGAGGTCAATATTTGTATACTAAATTTCGGGAATGACAGAGAAGGAGTCATGGAGCAGCAGGGAGCGCTGTTGATGCCGAGGCCTAAGAATTCCAGAGCAGTTCCTTCTCAGCAGGTTTCTCCTGGAGGACTCCAAGCTCAGCATACAGGGCACTTTCATTCCCTCGTGATCCACTTTCGCCCTGTTCAATAACAAACACCGCTCTCCCATCCTCCAAACAGACCTGCCAACAACAGCAAACTTAAGGAGGAGAGCCATGTGATACAATAATACAGTAATATTCAAAATTCATCTCAAGAATGTACTATTTATAAAGGAGAAGGACCATAGGAGACACATAAAAGCTATCAGGCTTCGGCTAAACAATCTCTAACTGTGTGGAGCAGCTCAGAGCAGCAAGTCCAAGCAAAAAAAAAAAAAAAAAAAAGTTAATAAAATAAACACACACAGAGATATAGACCTCAAAACGTCTAAACCATGGACTTCCATCTCCACACAACTCACTGCGTATTTGCACATGAGTCTGAGCATGTCCTACATCATTAATGTCCTAAACAAAGCAAATAAAGGTCAGCGATTTCAGTAATCGGGTTTGATCAGAAAACGCTCTTTTGTCTAGCCGTGCCAAATATGCTAAACTGGACATGTGTAAGCTAAAATGCACACATGCATGAAAGACTGGCATTCAGTTTACAGCCAAAACAGATAGATAAAGCAGAAAAGCAAATGGAATCATTATCACAAGACAAGACCCACCACAATGCAATTTTCGCATTCAAGTTGAAAGATGTTGCATAACCCGGATGAAGCTATCATATCATAATGGTGAATCATGGAAAGATTGTTTTAGTGCCAGAGAATAAACATCAGATACCATGAGTCCCTAGAGACTGTGGCGAGGAATGTTTTACTTATTTGACCTCTGTCGCTTTGTTGAAAAGCTCATTTTGCTGCTTAATATTCAACGTTTCCTAACCGTTCTCTTCTCAGAAGACAGCCATATCTTTCCTTTTTAATAATTAGGGCCTTTTTTAATACAATTAGCTTATGCCTCTGCTGAAAATTCCATTTATACTCCTTCTTGAAACAAGCGAGGTCAAACCGAATTTTGAGTTTGACACTCCTGTGGTAGACCGTGTTTGCCAGCTGGTAAGACATTTTTGAAAATGAGCAATAGATATTCGAGATTTTCTAGAAATTGTCTCCTTTGTACCAGCACTTGCCCGCTAGCAAAAATGATCCACCGCAGGAGTGTCAAACTTAAATTCTTCCTGGGCCTCATTAACATGATTGTATGTCTTTAATGGACCATAATCCAGGCTTCTTTTGTCTAAAACATATTGTGATATTACAGGGGCATCTCAAAAAAATAGGTGCATTTTTTGGTTATTTAATACGAAAAGGAAAACGTTTAGGAATATTCCATATTCTTTATGCGTGTAAATGAAATATTTCAAGCCTTTTTTTTTTTTTTTTTTTTTTTTACTTAATTCTGATGATTATGACATATAGTTCATCCAGGATCTGAAATTATTCCTAAGAAATATAATCAGGTGGGTCTGGTGTTTCTCATCTTCCTCTTGACAGAACCCTGCTGGAAAAGGAAACTGGCATCTCCATAAAACTTGTCAGCAGACGGAAGCATGAAGTGCACTAAAATCTCCTGAGAGACGGCTGTGTTGACTTTCCTGAAGATGTCTGTGCATGGTGGCTCTTGATGCACTGACTCCAGCTTCGGTATCGATTTTTCTTCATCCCTGTTTCTTGTGCAAATTTTCCTATCGAACTTTCCCCTTCCATTCAATTTTCCAATAATACGCTTCAAAACAGCACTCTGTGAACAGCCAGCGTTTCCAGCGGTGACCTTCTGTGGGTTTCCCTTCTTATGGAGGGTGTCGATGATCGTCTTCTGGTCAACTGTCAAGTCAGCAGTCTTCTCCATGATCGTGGTTGCGTGTACTGAACTAGACCGAGACTTTAATGTGTTTATACTGTTTGAATAGTAACTTACTCAAACTTGATAGGTAATATTCTAATAATTTCAGATTTTTTTATTTACCTTTTTTGAGCTGTTGGCCATAGCTATCAAAATGGAAGGAGAGATTGCTCGACACATTTTAATGTACGTGTAATAAAGCAAGAATGCTTTCAATTTTCGCTTTCGTAAATAGCTGATGGAAAATATTGCACTTTTTCACGACATTCAATAAGGTTTTTGAGACGCATTAGTATTATCTTTTCAGTCGACACCAATAATTTAGGCTCTGACAATATAAAAAGATTTTTCTAGGAAAATGATAACAGAAACTATTGCATGTACTATTAGGCCTTGACAAAATGGTTTTAATACTGTATGTACACTATCTGTTTTCCGAATATCAATGATATAATCGCATTAAGAAAGAGACTTACTGTATGAGGAACTCACATAGGATTATTTCTTCTCTGTCCTTAGTCTCTCATCTCTCTTGGTTTCGGACTCCATCCACCAGCATAATTTTGGTATTTACACTGGATGACACCTTTCAGTATTTGGCGTGAATCACACTAAAGACTAATACCTTTCGCATTTCGGAATCTTTTTGAAGTCACAGCATATCCAGCAGATTTCAACCACAGTTTCAGTCCTGTGAGATGCAAGCCATGATTGTTGTGTGCGTGCTCGCTATGCTACTAGACTGCTGTGAATTTAGATAGTGTTAAAATGCTGAATAGCACTACAGGCCATTTCAGTAATTTTAATTTTTTGCAAATACAAGCAAACCGAAAGAAACGAGGCAGCGTTCCATGTTTGTCCCGCTGGTCTCAAGTTTGACATTTGTGATCTACCCGCTTGTAGCTTGGCAGCTCGTAGCTGAGTCGGGTTTTTCAGCCGGGACCAAATAAGATTTTGATACTTTTCAGAAGCCAAAATGTGTATACATTATCATAATCAAATCAATCATGGGATAGGAAGCCATGTGTAGAAAGTATTGGATGATAATCCGAATTATGCCATATTGAAGACATTTTTCATCATGCTCATAATGATTGATGAATAGAAATCGTAGATCCATTCGCTAACCGCAAACAAATCACATCTTTAAATGAATAAAGCAATCAGTCAGCTGGACTCTAATGAAGTCCATGAGCACGGCCAGTGCTGAATGATAAGTACAACTAAGGAAAGTGTAGTGTTATTGGGCAACCATTTGCTCTTGCATATACTTTTTTGAAATGTTCCTAATATCTACAGTCAGAACATTTCCATATAAATCACACACAGGCGCAAGTCCCATGTTAGCAGTGCTCGAAGTCAACACATGCAGTACATCATGCTAAAGTGGGGATGAAGACTGTGAGAATGTGAAAGTGTAATTGACTACATCTTCGTGAAAGGTTTCCGGTCTCCTCTGCTGACAGCTCTAACTTATAATGAGCCAACTCTCGCAGGGTTAGTGCTACTTTCGTCTCTAAAGTCTGCAGTCGAGATCAGTTCAGTGCTTGTCTGCTTTATGTACAGCTGCCCTTTAATACACAGTGAGTACAGTGGGAATCTTTCCTAATATCCGTCAGCAGCCATATCCAGTGAGAGAAAATATTAATAGAATACAAAGAAAACATCCTCTTCCACCCAAGACTGATTTTGAGTGATGGGACTGAAGTCCCAGTTCCTCTTAGCTAATACGTTTTATATTACTTCTTCTTGGTCAGCGGGTTTTAACTGCCACCCCAGCCAGAACAGTATCCATATCATGCATGCTGCTGGGCCCAGGAAAGGAAAAGGAGCTGAGGACATGGACTAAAAAAAAGGCAAAAGGTAAGAGACTATACTTTTTGGTCAACTGATTTGAGTCCAGGAGGAAACACTCCAAGGGTTTGATTCACCAGAACACTTAAGATTCTGTGGCCATTGCTTTAGCCTGTACCGCTGATACTTCATCTCAATGAAGGGCCTACATTCACAGTGCAATGATCCTGTTTGGGTTTCTAATGGGTACACATGAAGTTTGACCCCTCAGTCCACTCTCTTGTGGGGGCCGGGCATTCAATCATTGTACCTCTGACGAAATGAATGCAAATGAGTCCCTCCTGGGAAATTTAGCGTTGGCCAGGCTATCCATTGATATTTGTAACCCAATTAAATCTGACTACAAAGTGACTGAAAAAAAGAACGTAGTGACTGAAGGCTGAACAATGCTGTCCATTTGCATGAATGTTGTTTAAATTGTTGGAAGGAAATCAGAAGCAGGTCCTTTAACACACACACACGCGCACACACACAGACAGACACACACACACACACACACACAATGAGCTGGAAAAAAAAATTCATAGTCTCCAAGGCAATGAATCCACATGTTGCCTACTTTTACAAAATATGGTAATATATGTAAAATATCAATTTACATATATAAGACAAAATGCAAATGTTATTCAGGGGCTTTAATCAGGAACCCCGAGTCTTTGGGTAAGACGGGGTGGAGGGGGTGAGTGAGTGTGGGGATTGGAAAATACGTAACGGTGGTGTGATGCATTCCAACACATAGCACAGTTACTGTTACCACCCACATCTTGATTATTTTCTAATGAGTGTTTTATTCCTGTTATACCATAGTGAGTTGCCAACAATCACACATCAGACTTTTAATCAGTTTTAGTTATGTTTAACATGTGGAACCGCCAAGAGACAAGTTAATTCCTGTTATCATTTACATTATAGCAGTCATTCCCTCACCAGTCTCACTTTTTCCCTTTCTTGAAGTTAATAAGACAAAAAATAAATAACAGCTTGTAATGAAAATAGAAAGCACAAGTCCTCTGAGCTGACAACTCTCCCATGGCAGAAAACGTACTGACAGTGGAGACTCCTTAATAAAGATTTCCTTACAATAAGACTATCAAAGACTATCAATTACTTTAAATTATGTTTTTAATCTGTTCATTATAATGTTTATATAGCCATAAGTCACCATACAAGTCCCTGTGAATTAGCTGATACTATAGAAATGCTGACATATTAGAATTAGGGCATTAATTTGAAACTGTGATTACACTATTGTCAGATCTGCTGTTATAGGAATAGTATATATAATCAACACCTTCTGTTATATATATAG
>JAOVYU010000002.1:18579331-18592931 GCA_025674565.1 Synodontis membranacea
TATATATATAAAACCATTATTTAATTCTGCAAGGACTCTCTCTCCTTTCTGAAGCAATGTCTCTCACCATGTACATAGTATCTTGTCTAGTGAACTGTCTTTAGTTAAATTATTTATGTACATGCATGTGATCAGACAAGCCACAACACAGGAGCTGCAGGAGTAACTGTACTGGTTCATGTTTAGAGTCATCGAAATATGGCCAGATTCTTTTTCATAATTTTATCAGCTCTTCTGCAGCATTTATTTATTTATTTATTTTCAAGTACTTGTTTCAATCTACTGAAGTACTGTATTGACTCTGCATCTAGACTTTGGTATGCCAGCAGACGACTCCGGGTGAATGAACTACACCCTGGTGGTCATAATCAGTGTTAGTCAGTCTGTCATAAATATTCTCTCTTATGATGACAGCTATACATTGCACAAGGCAATTTTCCTTTCCTTCAAACGCAGATGTTTGTGTTCCATGGCAATGTGATCACACTACTGGGTCATGAATTATAGTAATAATTATAATAATAGAAAACACTATTATGATGGATTGTGTGTGTGTGTGTGTGTGTGTGTGTGTGTGTGTGTATATATATATATATATATATATATACAATTATGATATTGTGGCATATGCATCTGTAAATCGAGGCTACACCCTGGATATAGCTGTCATTCTAATAGTTAATTTAATCAGCTGCACGATCGTGCTTTGATTCACTTTCTTTTCCCCTCGGTGAAGACAGAACCTTAAATTTAAAGCCACTAAATTTTAAAAGCCTTCCAAAGCATCCATCATTTCATGATGCTGGAAGTGGTTAAAAAGCCAGTGTAGATTTAAACATTGGTTAAAATGGAAACATCCTTTTGGTGCAAATCATTCTTGTAACTGGCCTTTTTTTTGGCTTCTACCAAACAACTGTGAAACTAAGAATTTATGAGACTGGAATATATACTATATGGCTAAAAGTGTACCTGATAATCACACCCATGTATGGTGTTCCCCAAAATGTGGCCACAAAGTTGGAGGCACATAATTGTATATGATGTATTTGTACTTTAGAGCAGAGGTCCCTAACCCCCAGGCCGTGGACCGGTACTGGTCCGTGGACCATTTGGTACCGGGCCGCAACTGAAAAAATTTCGTGGTTAAAATTACGGCTACTCTTCTTTCATTAGTCTTCCAGATACCCCCCCCCCCCACGAAGCTCCCTGAAGACATGGTTTGCCTAGGTTCAAGTAAAAAGAACTCGAGTGGCCTGCACTGAGCCTTGACCTTAACCACACTAAACACCTTTGGGATGAAGTGGACTGCCGACTGCACTCCTCATGCAACATCAGTGCCTGACCTCACTAATGCTCTTGTGACTGAATGAACACAACTCCCCACAGCCATGCTCTAAAATCTAGTGGAAAGCCATACTAGAAAAGTGGAGGCTGTTATTATGGTGTTGCATAAGTTCGTGGCCTAGTAAATATCTTCAAATGTTGATCAGAATTTCCCAATACAAGCATATCATTTAAATGGTTTATCATTCATGTAGCCCAGCAAAATTCGTATTCGTCATTGCCTTCCAATTTTATTCCATAGTGGAAAAACTCAAAGGAAGCAAGAGACAAGATTTGCAAAGTTTATGGTAACGCTGCAGTCGACATTTCTGCGGCGAGGAACTGGTTCACTGTTTCGAAAAGGTGAATTCGAACTCGATGATAAGCCAAGATATGGTAGAACAAGGGAAACAGAAGGCAAGAAGCTGCAGATACTGTTGTTTGAAAATCAACCATTATACCGTTCTAATGAGTCTGACGGCAATGGGAAAGATTCTGAAAGTTGGTAGGTGAGTTCCACATGCACTTTCAGTGATAAACGTAGTTTAAAATCTGCATTGCAGGTGCATTAGACCTTTATTACGAACTGCTTGAACCTGGAGATCAAATTAAGTGAAAAAAAAATCAAAGAACTATGATCATCCAGCAGCCAGTCACAAAAGAAAATCATCTTCCTTCATGATAAAACAGGACCACATGTTGCAAAAGTGACAAAAGAGACATTTTAAGCCTTGGATGGGAAGTTTACCACATTGAGCCTACTCACCAGACATAGTGCCATCTGATTTCCACTTGTTTAGGCCACTGCAACATACACTCTATTGCCAACATTTCAAAAAATGGTGAGAATGTATGAAATTGCATTGATGAATTCATTTCCTTCGAAACCCGAGTCCTTTCGCAAAAGTATTCATTCTTTACCAGATAAATGGCAGAAAGTCATGGAATCTAATGGCAATTACTTTGAAGGCCAATTTGTTCAAAAAGGCCAAGAACTTAATGCACCACCCTAAGTAAACAGCAATGTGGAATCAGAAATGGATGGTGTGATGGTCAGGTGTCCAAAACTTTTGGCCAGATTATGAGATGCCCTTGTTTGTTAAGCTATCTGGGTATAAGACACTCAAAGTCAAATTTTAATGTTATGCTAATTCTGATTGCTCTGAAAACAAACCAAAGTGTCTCATCTCAGTGTACCAAGATTCCAAAACCAATATTTCCCTACATGTTCATGTTTTTAGGCAGTATGTCAGACTTTGGATAATCGTAAATGATAGCTTAGTCTAGACAGCTTTGTCAGTGTCTAAGACAGTAGAGGTAGAGGCATTTTTAAAACAATTATGAAATCATGTTTTCAGTGTTCTGTATTCAGGGTATTTAGATTGGCATAGAGAATGATCGATATCAAATATTTGAAACACTTGGCAAGTATCTATCAGCAGATGTCCATAAACCAGGTCTTTTAAGTCTACTTATTCTACAAGACCATAGCAGTTTGGGCATGCTAAAAAATTTTTTTTTACTTATTACATAATTTTTTTTTACTTATTAAAGAACAACACATTGTACTCACCAAACTGTATTTTCTCTCTTTTGAAATTAAGATTAAAAAAAAAAAATGCAGCTTGTTGTGTTATTGAGTAAACAAAAAACCCCCCGCCTTGAAGACTCCTACGTATTGGAAAATGTAGTCACAGCATTAACTCTGGCTGTTTCAGAGCACTGACACTGGAGACTCTTTCCGTATGCTGGATAAACACTTTGTCATATGAAACTTCATCATATCAATGATTATGCATGTTTGTTTACATGGAGAGTCTACCCTGATAACATTAACAATGATAACATTAAAATGAGTCAATTAATTTTATAGTCCTGTGCTTTTATAATCCTGTGCTGTGTAAAATGTAAATAAAAACAGAATGCAATGATTTTCAAATCATGTAAATCCATATTTAATTGAATATAGAACAAATACAACATATCAAATGAAATTGGGACACTATATGCTCATTTTGAATTTGATGCCAGCAAAATATTTCTTTCTTTAATGATATAGGATTTCGGCTGCTCAACAGTTTGGACTCTCCTTTGTCGTATTTTTTTGTTTCATGATGCACCAGCTGTTTTCAGTGGGTGGCTGGTCTGGACTGCAGTCATGTCAGTTCAGCACTTGGACTCTTCTGCTACACGGCCATACTGTTGTAATGCATGCAGAGGGCTTTTTGGCATTGTCTTGCTGAAATAAGCAAGGCCTTCACTGAAAAAGATGTCATCTGAATGGCAGCATACAGTATGTTGCTCCAAAACCTGTATTTATCGTTTACCATTAATGGTTCCTTTCCAGATGTGCAAGCAAACCATGCCATGTGCATCTCTTTGGAACCGGTTCTTATTGTTGCGAAGAACCGGAATCGTACACCTCCGATTCCTCTAACGATTCTTCCGAACTTTTCATGTCGTGCAAAATGACGCCACACGCCGCGACTTGTAATCCACACGATGGAGCGCAGGAAGCAGTCCAGAGCATTGCTGCTTTTACAAAGAAGAACGGTCATTCTAAGGTTGGTCTCTCTCTCTCTCTCTCCTAGCGTTTGTCCCGTCTTTTACGGGATCCGCTTACATATTTTGATTTGGCAGAGTTTTTTTTTTACGCCGGATGCCCTTCCTGACGCAACCCTCCCAACTTATCCAGGCTTGGGACCGGCATGCAGGAATGCACTAGAGTGTGCACCCCCTTGTGGCTGGGTCTTTGTACAGCACCCGGTATTTTCTGGAGGTCTCCCATCCAAGTACTAACCAGGCCCACTCCTGCTTAGCTTCCGAGAACAGGCGAGATCGGGCACCCCCAGGGCGGCATGGCTGGTCATTCTAAGGGTGGTAACACTAGTACCATGTTTTAGGGATTACATTTAAAGATTGCCATGTGTTCATCACTCCGCCGAGTGCACGCTCCATGGTCTCTGCCATCGCAGGTAACTTTAACAATGGTGTCTTAACCTAAATGCACGTTTTCTGAAGCATAAATGAATTACGTAGTACGTTTGTTTCATCCATTTTGGAAGACGACATGCAGGGTGGCAGCGATAACTCCTCTGAGACGGCAATCGTGTCATGCCCAGAAAAACCAAACCTGAAGAAAGAATTGCTAAAACATCTGACATTTGGTTGAAATATTTCAGTTGCATTTATATAAATATTTCCTAATGGTGCCTTATTTGTAATTGTTATTTAATCCCATGTTATATACTTTTAAGAAAAGGAGCATTAGTAAGTTTAACATGTTCAAGTGTTACAGCTGAAGTGCTTAAGACAGTAAATAAAATACGTTGAATTAGTAATAGACCTGAAAAGTTTGATGAAAATTGTGCATGCTCTGTAACTTCATGTTTTTCTATTGCACGTTACTATAAGAAAATCAGAAAATTAGATTTTTGGGCCCAAAGACATTTAAAATTCCTCAGTTGGAACAACTGTGTAATTATTAAGCTTTTTTATGAATAATGTCTCTCCTGTTTAACAATAACACTTTTGCCAGTGCGCTCTTGTTCCAAATTAGTCTGATGATGTGCATGTTCAGCTACTCTCGCTGAAATCAGGGATGCTGAAATTAAATATAGCTTTATGGGAACATGGATTTACAATTGACCTCTACCAGATGCCACTTAGCACCTCTTTGCCAAACAGATTTTGACCGATGCAAATAATGGCAAGCTTTTATACAATAAATGTCATTTGGATGAATCACCAGATGCTTCAGAGGGAAATATGAAGGAAATATTACTCATATTGTAATTAAATAATGTTTTTTTCTTTTTTACATTTTTTGAAATGTTATTTCTTGACATGACAAAGTGTCCGATTCTACTCAGAACTCTGCTAAATTGTTACCCTAACTTTGGATTTTTACTATTGCTGTCCCATTTTCTTAGTTTATTTCCAGTCCGTTGCTAAATATAGGGCTTGGAATCATGCCATTTTACTGCTGCTTTGTTGCTGTCCATTTGCTCACAGTCCTCTGAATCCCAAACCAGGCAGCTGATGCCAGAGAGTCCTGTCTGATGTCAGAGAGATTTGTTTAGACAGACAGTGCATAGCCAACTGACTATTTCCATCCCTCAAACACAGTCTTCATATCAGAAAATGTCTGCATTAACTGATCGATGCTAAATGCTTGGATGATGGATGTGGGTTCTGTACTTCCAAACAACTCAGGATGACAAATGGCTTTGCCATGGTGAAATGGTTTCTCTGAACTTACCTCTTCGTGCACAGACTGCTGTACACTTGGCACACTGCGTTCTCGGTGTGCCGTAGAACAATGAGGCATTACAGAACAAAATGAAATGCACTGGTCAACATGTTTAGTAAGGATCGAAATGAGTAATTGATAATGCAATAAGTTAGACAGAGGACTTTATTCAGGGCCAATTTCAAAACGTTAGAATGTTATGTTGCCTTTAAGATAAGAGATGCTCAGTTGTTGTCATTCTGAAGTGCTTTTGTGCTTTTCCTGATAAAGTAATACGAGGCAACTGCTTTAAACATGCAAGGAGACAAACTCTTGCTGTTCACATTTTTGCCATGTAGCAACAACAGTTGCAATTTATGCCCGATTTTTCTTCTGAATTCTCTTAGTTTTATAAACTAGGTCAAGTGTGTTTAGCAGTCTGTGTTCCCAGTCCTTATGTTAACATTTGTAGTACAAAGGGACCTACAGGACTGCTGTTTCCAATAGCCACCTAAATTCAAACATTAATCAATTCAGCATTGCAGGAATGGGCGGTGAACAGTTTACCCACCTACCAAAGCCCAGTGGTTGGCACACCCACAAAGCCCACATACTGAATGTCCCAGCAGAAACTTGGCTTCCATCACTCAGCTCTTTCTGCATCTAATTTTATGGAAAATATTCATGGAATCTATTCTTCGCTTTTAAAACATCTTCCAGTTTTCATCGAATTTAAATTTTATTGCCCTATGTTTACTTGATCTGTTGACTAAATGACAACAGTGGAAAGAACACGTTTATTTTCCTCTCCAAGAAGGATGCAATGCTAATGACTGAATGTGGAGAGAATTCTATGAGAAAATGCCAGAGCCAAAAGAACTGCCTTGAGTAGTAATACAGCATGCTGAGCCAAACATAAGAAGAGCTTTTTTTTTGCTCAGAAGTAATACTCGTTTGCTAGGATGCTATTATATCTAACCTACTCTAAAAATGTGTTCGTTCATGTACAAATAATTTATATGCATACGACAGATATGACGTCTGTTGAAATGTCTAATGCATGTCGTTTCTACCCTTCATTGTTGGGATTTAGCAAGAGATCTGAGTAGGTGTCACTTTAGATGTCGAATGTCTGTTACTTTTAGATTGTAGATACTGTGTTAATCCTCTTGGGGAAATTATGGATTCTGCATTTAACAGATCCAAGCAGTAAACACACTGCGGCTCCCGAAGAGCAGTTGGGTGTTAGGTGCCTCACACTTCAGCTGTGGATGTTGAGGGAATGCACTCCTCCCACCCACACTTATTCCTGCTGGTCCAGGGAAACAATCTAGCAATACATTCGGTCCTAAACCTTATGTATCTTCAACATCAAAAGAATACAAATGAATGAGTGCCTAATAACAACATCAACAGCAACAAAAATCAGTACTGTGTTACCATGTGAGTGGTTGTCACATCACTTGTCTCAGTTTCCCAGCATTCTTAGCGGTCCTTAAACGTGGCTGCTGAAGACTGAGATTCCCAGCACTTCCTCTACTGATTTGTTGCACTTTTTTTGTTTTGAGTCACTTTATAATCGGTGTTACTTGAGAAAAAGCGTTACTTGTTCTCACAGTATTGTCAAGCCATTGATTGTTTGCCAGGTGTGACCATTGCTATGTTTACTGTGTGTTTGGACTGAGTTTTGGACTTTGTCTACCCGATCTGTTTAATAAAGAGTTTTAATAAAACACAAATATAGCAGGGAGATCCAAAAAGCTTTCTGCCACTGCCTCACAGTAAAATAAAATGAAATAATAATAAAATAATGTCGCGTATTGGAGATGTGGGTGGCTTATGTTATGCTTGTGCAGAGGTTGATCTTATATACGATTGAGTATTGGCTCATGTATGAGGTATGAAAGCTAAAGAAGAACATCAGAGGGTCGTGAGTTCAAATCTCAGGACCACTAAGTTGCCATTTTTGGGTCCTTGAGTAAGGCTCCTTAACTTTCAATTGCTCAATTGTATCCTGCCACAGTTGTAAGCTGTTTTTGATTAACGAAACGGCCAATGCAAATGAATGTAAAGCTATATCTTCTTGAATCAGGCGAATTCCCGACACTGTCACCAGGTGTCTGGACACTAATCGTCTGGCATGTATAACATCCTCAGTGGCATGGCTGAGTTTTGATTTCTCAGTAAGGTAAAGTAGAAGCAGACCTCACTGGCTTCACTGGAAGTCTCACAACTCGGAGCAAACTGTCAACTCCATCAAGATCGCACACCGCAGTGGTTTTTCCATGTGTCTTGTGTTGATAGCGCAAGTCTCTGTTGTGGTATCACTGGAACCAGTCTGCTGGTGTGTGGAGAATGTGAAAACAGTGGAAAACATTAATGTGTCAGTAAAGACATAAATTTCGGTTAGCTTGTAAGAAAGGTGGATTATTTGACATGAAAATATTTTTATATGATACTATGTTGTATTTCTCAACAGTGGGAGTGAAGCACATGACTAAATCCTGACTGAACTGACAAAACACCACTCATGACAGCTCATTACTCTGAGCTGTCATTTGAGATTAAAGAGATTTGATGTTCAGGAAGGTCAGAAGTTGTCACACCAACATTCTCTGAAGGTCTTTTGTGCAGGGTAGTAGCCAGACGTTTTACAATGGGGTGGCCAGGTAAGACCCAGTGACATTAGTGGGGTAGGAAACTAACCCCATCCATGGAAAACGACAATGTGACTGGTAGTATATGTGTATGGGTTTGGTTGCCATCTATCAAGCTACAAAAATAATCATAACAAACATAACATTAGGCTACATCTGATGCACACTACACTAGAGTAGCGTAGAATTTAATATCATTAGCTAATTTTAGCTAATTACAAACTGAAAAATTCCAATATTGTTGTCAGGATGCAAATGCGGGCACTTTACTGCGGAAAGTACAGACAAAACGAACGAAACGGTGAAAACAAGAACCATTGACATTAACTGGGAATGCAAGGTGTACAGACTATAGGCAATAACATGGTGTACGCACAACTGGAACCAGTGCAAATCAAAACAAACAAACAAAAAAATCCTTGCCGCTGAGACACGCAGAAGCCAGAACCTAATAGTGGCAACTTAATAATGACCCCAATTAGGGAAACAGGAAACAGTTGTAAGTGATCAGGGATGGTGTGGCATGATCGTGTGACATGCAGGGACTGATAGGGAGTGTCATTTTTCCATAGCAGTTATACCTCCAGATATTAAACTATAGTTTAACAGTTTAAAATGAAAAAAGGTTTGGCCAGAGTTTTCTTATCTGTTTGTTTGTTGTGCTCATTGGGCACAGCAGGGTTGCCGCGGTCATGGAAAACCTGGAAGAGTTTTGGAATTTAAAAATGATTTTTCCAGGCCCTGGAAAAGTTTTGGAATTCTTGGACAGAGAGGAAAAGTTTTGGAAAAGTTTTGAAAATTAATTTTTGTTTCCCGTTTCCCGCTTCACTCCACAATTCACTCCACTCAACTGTGCTTTGCCCCGCCCATTCGCTCACTCACCGCGCTAACTCCGCTTCCACCCCATAACCCCCGCTCGTTCGCTCGCTCACGGTTTTGGAAAATTTTCTTAAGGTACTGGAAAAGTTTTGGAAAAGTTATGGAAATTAATTCTACCAAAGTTGGGGCAACCCTGGCAACAGGGAATGGTTAGTTTCTGTCTTAGCTAGCTAAATTTGTTTGTTCCTGCACTTGTTAACAGTCAGTGCCATTGGACAGTGACAAGCTTCGTTTACTAGGTGTGAGGATGGTATAGATACGGCTCATACACAATGTCCTTTTCAAACTTGACCGGATAAAGTCCCACAACAAAAGTTTCAAACAAAACCGCAGGGTTCCGATCAAAAGAGGATGCTTTCATCAGTTGTGTCCACATCTGTTGAAGCTTTAGGGCTTTGTCCCATTTAAATGTAATGAAGTAATGAACACCAATTTGAAACAATATACTTGTGAAGCACACTAACACGATTTACGAAGCTCTTATGTAATTAGGTTTGTCTGTTTGGATTATAAAGAACATGCAGTAGATGTTACGTGGCTCTTATCATGCCCCAAGGGATTGATGATGTCTAGACTACAGTGATTCCCTTTAATAATGACCTGCAGCTTCTGGTCTAATTTAAAGCAGTTACAATGTGTTATA
Source organism: Synodontis membranacea (assembly GCA_025674565.1). NCBI lineage: Eukaryota > Metazoa > Chordata > Actinopteri > Siluriformes > Mochokidae > Synodontis > Synodontis membranacea. The sequence goes on from JAOVYU010000002.1 coordinate 18,589,065, forward strand.
TAATCCCCTCTTCTTCAGTTGCACAATCCTATCTGTCTATGAGTCAACCAGGAAACAACCCTTCATCTTTTTTGTTAAAGCATATCACCGAACATTGCTCATTTTTAACGTCATTCAACCATCATCCTCATATTACGATCGCACACATACTGTATATGCGTTCAGCTCTAATGATGCGAATGTTATTACGCGAGGCTTTAGAAGGAGCTTTCCTGCTCTACAGCAGGTTTTCGTGCATTTAATCCTGGCTACAGGGTTTGCAAATTTGTTCACCCAGAGCTTATGTGCAGTGAGCCTTGAACTAATGATGATGACATCAAACAAAGAAAATGAGGCCTCTTTGTCCAAATATAGCGAAGGGCAGCAGTGACTTCATTCAGTGAGGAAATGGACTGAGATTGCAAGGCGAGACATCTGGTCTGAGGCGTGCACGTGTGCCAGTGTGAGAGTCAGCCAGGTGTCTCTCACAAAGACGGTGGGAAAAACGTCATTATAACACTCAGCCACACTGTTTTTCACTATTGCCTGATACATCTGGCTGCCGAGAAATGGGTCAATGGCCGTTTGCTAGGTGCTTTATTGTGTTGTATTTTTTATATTTTTTGCATTGTTGAAGATTATCTTTCTTCAAGTGGCCTGGGCTTTTGAACATACAATATAGATGTGCTGATATTTTCCTCGTGTTATAATTTTTATCATAAAAATCATGCATTGATCTAAAAAAAACAAAAAAAAAAAACAAAGAAAAAAGCATTGGATATCTCTGGAGCTGAATTCAGGCAAGCAGCAGAAAAAAGAATCTGATATCAGTCTAAACTTTACTAGCTAATTGTGATTTCCTCACACAGGCTTTGCTCAAGTTGTTACATGCTGTAATGAAAATGAACATAAGAGATACCGTCGTTCAAACGTCCTGTGATGAACCAACACGGGAAAACGGATTGCAGTCTTTAAATGCAATTTTCTCCATTTTCACTTTCGGGCGTATAGCCAGACCTTAAAATTCCATAGCTTTGTTTGTGGATGTGATATACGAAAGATAAACATATTTGAGTTCAGGAGACTCTGTGGTTTTTAGAATCGTAAGGAGTAGGAAATGTCCGAATTTTACCTTGTAAAGGGTTTCCCTGGCCCAGTCAATGTTGTGCAACATTTTTGTTGTCACCAGACAGATAATGACAGAGTACCTTACTACTTGTGTCTAATGACCCAGAAATGCAGGCAGATGCAAGTCTCAGACGAATTCCATAGTTTCTTGCCTACAGTGTATATCATAAACAGAGGATTGGAGTAAAAGCTTCACTGATGCTCACTCCATTACTCCATCACACACTCAGTCAGAAGCATGGTTCTTATGGTTTGCAGATCAGCTCTCCAGATAAACAATTAGTTACGCATCCCGTGGCTGTCAGGTAAGAATGGCACCAGTGTCTTGAGCCAATTTAGTTCACTCTTCCACTGACTGTGGTGTAGTGATTTTGAAAAATGGTCAAAGTATCCCAGAGCTTCGGCATGCTTGTCTCATCCAAGTCACACACAGATCTTGCCCTATACATTTTGGTACATAGAGGCTCAGTGTTTTGTTCTGCTTGGACATGATGCACAAATATGTCTAGCAGTAGGTGATAGCATCCCCTCTACTTGTTGAAGGCCCTGTGATTTTCACTGTTATCTTACCCTGTAGTTTACTTTGTGCACTTACGTGCAACCAAAACCCTGGAAATTATTACGAGAAATTTGTTGCAGTTGTTGAGCAGGACCGTTTGCAACTAATTTTTGATAATCGTGTAGCTATTAAATATAAGATTTTGATTGCAGTAATTAGCTAATTGCAGAACACAAATACAATAACAAGAGAGCATCCTGTTTTTGCAAATTGGTAGGGTCTGTTACCTAAATATATGACATAATATAGATGAGGTGCATTTTTCCATGTTCTTGCTCTCTTGCATACTGTGCTAGTAGTTTCTCTCATTTATTCTCGTTTACTTTCTATTTATGTGTGGTATATTGTTTTTTTTACTAGTAAAAAGTGTGGGTAGTATCAAGTTTAGCCCTAACCAACCTGAGGATTTTCATTGTGATTATATACAATGTAATTAGACCTACTGTAAGTGAATTCAAAACTGATCCACTTGTGTGTATTGTTTTTTTCTTTTCTTCAGAACCCAGGTTAGACGTGGTTCTCCCGAGGTGACACTGCAGCAGTCTGGTGCAGGACAGTCTCATGTCTCCAGGACTGTCAAGCGTTATCCTTCATCTACTGCACCCATAACCTCAAACGCCCTGCCTAGTGCAAATGGACACAACCATGGACACATACACACTCAGCATGTCGCCTACTCTAATGGCCAGCCACATGCCTTCAGCAACACAGTGGCTCCAACAGGTTAAAACACACACATACATATACATACACATACATTTGGAAATGTGGGCACACACACACACACACACACACACACACAGTGTTTTCATACCGTGAAAACGGTGTAAAAATCTATATCATATTCAATTTCAAACAAAACAATACTAATATTTGGAACTTAGTAAGAAATCAATATTTGGTGGGATAACCCTGACATGTCTAAGCAGTGACTTTATGCCACTCCTGGTGCAAATATATCAGTTCAGCTTTGTTTGATGGCTTATGACCATCCAGCTTGCCCTGGATCATGTTCCAGAGGTCATCGTGGTTCAGGTCTGGCTGGCCATGACAGGGTTTTGATCTTTTTTCCCTCCATCCACACCTTGATTTACCTGGCTGTGTGGTACTGGAAAACCCAATCCTCAGAGTTAGGGAACATTGACAGAGGAGAAGGAAACAGTTTTTTTTGTGGCTTGTATGCCTCTTCTGGTCTCTATCTAACTATTGGATGACCAGGTGATAGGAAAAGCTGAAAATTGGATTAATCAGAGAAGATGACCTTACTCCAGTCCTCTACGGTCAAATCGTTATGGCCTTTAGCAAACCTCAGCCTCTCTCTTCTTTGCTTCTCATTGATGAAGGGCTTTTTTTCTAGCTTTGTATGACTTCATCCTCGCCCGGAGGAGTCTGTTTTGCTGTGCACTTAATCCCAGCTACAATTTGATATCCTGTTCGTAGGTCACTTGATGTCATCCTACAGTTGTTAAGTGACACTCGTAGGAATTGATGATCATTCTGGTTAGTGGACAGTTGTTTTCACGCTCTGCCAGTCTGTATATTCATTGTTGTCCCCAGTGTCTGATGCTCGACCTTGTTCTTATGAACTGCTGTCTTTGAAATTTTGAGGATCGAAGCAACTTGACGCTCGCTGTATCCCTCTGCCAGTAAAGTCAGAATTTAACCGTTCATTTTCTCGCTCACTTTTTTTGGTAACTATTTTGGCACTTTATTAGCACTGTTTAGCCATCCAAACTGGTCCTATTGCAAGATAATGACCACAGCAGTGGTTTTATCTTTTTCCTCATTAAATAAGATTTGGTTTGGTTGCCTTATTAAGTAAAATGAGGTGTGCTTGTGTTGGAATTACACCAAAGACACTGGAGTACACTGGTATTTTTGGCACTGTGGACAGATGCTAAATCCTACTGGAAAAGGATATCAGTATCTCCATAAAGCTTGTCAGCAGATGGAAGCATGAAGTGCTCCGAAATCTCCTGGTAGATGGATGCGTTGACTTTGGACTCGATAAAAACACAGTGGACCAACACCAGCAGATGACGTGGCACATCAAATCATCAGAATTCTGCCTTATTGATTCAGTACAAAAATTCATATTCCCAAACATTACTTTTCCAAAAAAATATAATAATAATAATAATTGTAAGCATAAAAATGTTTGTATGTCAGTAAAGAAAGCAACATATGTAAGAGACCACTTT
>JAOVYU010000002.1:18666295-18681835 GCA_025674565.1 Synodontis membranacea
ATCTTATATATATCATATGTGTATATAGATATAGATTGTAGAGATTTTTTATATTATGCTTCAAATGACATATCATTTTTTTAATAGTAATTAACTTCTCTTGTCCACAGATGCAGATGAGTGTGAGATGTACGGCCCAGAAATTTGTAAAAATGGTTATTGTGCAAACGTCTACGCCTCATATACCTGCTACTGTCACAGTGGCTATTACTATGACGGCGTCCGTATGGAGTGTGTTGGTAGGTCATTTTAATTCAATTATTTATTTGATGAAATAAGTAAATAACTCAACAAAAAAATAGAAACAGTTAAACAACATAAAAGAAGATCTGTATAATGTTAAGATCTGTATTAATATGTTACGATGGTAAATGATGCTTTTATTTTAAGAAGAATGATTTAGCGTCTCCTTGGAGACACATTAGAGGGACGAGCAACTTCCTCATATATTAAATCTCATATATTAAATTGCCCGTGTTTTACATGCCACCTATATATTCTATTTTTCTTTTCTTTTTTCTATTTTTAAAATCTGTAGCTACAAAGATGTCATGATTATGCAATGTGTAATGTTATATTTCAGTTGTTTGTGTAGTAGTGATACTAATGGATACCCAAAAAAGATGGAGAGTCTGTTTATCCACTGCCCTACTGACTCACACCATGTTTTATAAAGCGGTTCTGTAATTACAGCAGGTCTAGCTTTGGCTGTCCCTTCCTTTCATGCTTTTTATAGAAAAATAAAGCATTCCGTTGTGCTGTATTGTATATTGAATAGGTAGTCACAGCACATCTGGTTATGAATTTGGAGTAAGCATGTATTCTGTACATGTGCCTCAGATTATGATGAATGTACGGACGAGAATCAGTGTGAACATGGAGAGTGTGTGAACACCCCTGGCTCCTTTAACTGCTTCTGCACTCCTCCACTGATCCTGGATGACACACAGCGTCGCTGCATCTCTGCCAACAGCACAGGGGGTGAGACTGTGATATCTCATTCACCGATATGTGCTGTACTGTACTGATGATTGCCCTGTCAGTGAAAAAATACATCCATATACCTTGGAACTGAAACTTTAGAGAAGAGGCTCCCAAACTTTTTGCACCATGGACTGGTTTCATTATAGACAATATACTCCCTGACAGGACATCTGGGTGGGTGGGGGATTTGTTGGGTTGACATGAATGGAATATTATTAAGTTGTGAAATAAGTTTAGTATATTACAGTATAGTATAATACCAATTATTTATCATTTCCATATATCATCATATATATATGTACCCTTGTATCTCCTTCTGCCTATAGGTTCTTTCCTAGATGAGGATTATAGTGATGTAGACATCTGCTGGAAGGAGCTTAAACCTGATACCACATGCATTAATCCCATGCTTGGTATAGCGACTACCTTCACTGAGTGTTGCTGTCTCTATGGTGTTGCCTGGGGGTCACAGTGTGCCTTCTGCCCTGAAAAATTATCTGGTGTGTTTTTAGAATTATTTCTATCTATACATAATCTTTCTGGAAATGTTTGCCCTACACTGTAGAACACATGTTTTCTGAAGAAAAGTCACACAACTAATCAAACCTGTAATGTGTCTTCATACAGAATCTTTTGCTATATTGTGTAACCTGAATAACAGAGGCTCAGACAGCCTACGGGAGCAACCTGGCTATGAATATGGCCCTGATACCCCACCTGAGGGACAAAATGGTCCACCGTATTGGGGTAACTATGGCGTTATGGGAGGTGAGACCTTCTATGGACATGAAGGCCCTTTGAGTGGTTCCACATTTATTGATCACTCAAATGACTACAGCTCTAGAGAAGGAGGACGAGTACCTGTGCCCAGACCCCGAGAGCACCAGCCACCCCTCCAAGTTAACCCCTACAGAGGTAGGGTCTTAGGGCTTCAATAGGCATATTGTATAGGCATATAATATACATGCAGAATTAATCACATTACCTTTTTTAATACGTATATACTGGTAGTTTCGCAGCGTGGAATTGCCTGTGATTCCATGCTGTCTGCTTGCTTATTTCAGACCATAGTGCAGGATTTGAGGGACTGCAAGCAGAAGAATGTGGCATCTTGAACGGCTGTGAAAATGGCCGATGTGTCCGTGTGCGAGAGGGTTACACTTGTGATTGCTTCGATGGATACGAACTAAACTTAAGCAAGATGGCATGTATTGGTAAGACCTTTTATTCTCTCATTCATTTTTGAAGGTGGCACAGTGTGTGGAGGTTGCATGTTCTCTCCATGCCTGCATGGGTTTCCTCCCACAATCCAAAGACATCCAGATAAAGCTACCCGCCTACTCTAAATTGCCCAGACGTGTGAATGGTTGTTCTTCTCTGTGTTAGTCATGCAATAGATTGGCGATCTGCCCAGGGCATACCCCGCCTCTCACCTGAAGTCAGGTGGGATTGACTGCAGCTTCCCCGTGACCCTGACGTATAAGCAGTATAGATAATGGATGGGTGGATAATACTTTTGCTATATTTATTATATATGCAGTGTAAGTGATTTTTTTTATGTGAAACTGTTTAAACTGTGAAGTGCTTTAGTTAAAACAAAAAAGTACATTTAAAGAAAACAGATGGGTATCAGTATCAGCTAATACTCAAGGCTTCAGTATCAGTAAGCAATTCAATAGGCAGTTTAGTTTGATTGTAAACTGTGCTTTTCACGATGGAACATAGTCAAAGTAAAAGAAAATAATCAAAGTGTGAGGAACTCACGCTTTACTTTAAGCAGACTTACTGTTTTTACCACTGCATTTATTAAACCCACTGCCTACACAGCCTGATCTTTGCAGGAACGTAGCCTAAGAAAGATTAAAGGGAATTAGCGCTACAATTATTTCCATGCTGTTTTGGTGAAATATATTTATGCTTGCTTAAAGTAGAGGTGTCTTGCCAAACACAATTTGTATCTGCTTTGGCTGATTGAATTCAGCTGCCGTGAGTTTTCCCAGGTCACCTCACATGTTTTATAGTCATTTCATTAATGATTGTAGATTATATCAACATTTTACTTTGTTTGATCCAACGATCTAGACTCAAATTGAAAAGTACTATATAAATAAAGATATTTCCTCATCACACTTCAGCATCACAACTCTTGGAGGTTAAATGGTACGCATAAGCACACTGACACAAAGCAATAAAAATAAAAATAAAGCAAACTTAATGCTTTATCTGGAAATCAGCTTTGTAGTACATTGAAGCAGTGCTGCGTTCCCATAAACCTAACACACAGGTGCTGATTTTCTTAAAAAAAATAATAATAGTAATAAATATCGATGAGGGATTGGAGGATTAGGAGTTTGGCACAGGCAACAGTGTTAAAACATGCCATCCATCTTCAGCGGCAAAACTGACTCTATCAGAACGACTTTTAAGAAGGTTTATTTTCTATACCCTCTAGACATGAAAAGGGAGTAGAAAAAAGTTAGACTTGGATCACATGAAATCCTAAAAAAAAAAAAAAAAAAAAAAAATCCCCACTAGTGTTCAAATTCCATAGTGCTTTAAGAGGATGTGCCTGAGGCAAAGGTTGCATGTATTTCAGTGCACTCACCCTCAATCACTTTTCCAGAATTTGTCCATGAAACAGACAACTCTTGGATGTCTCTCAAGAATGCTTCTCATCATGTGCTCAGCCAATCAGGGGTGCTGACAGTAATACTCTTACATTAGTTCCTGTGAATCAGGATTGGGAATAAATGATCAAAGTGTGCTCTGTGCCGTGTCTAAGCTCAAGCAGCACGCCGCCGAGCCAAGTCCTTGATTCATAGCCACCTTGTGTAGTATGTCGATATTGCACAGTTGAAATGTGTTCTGTTTGTTTGATTTATAGAGGAGACTCAGAACGTGCTGCTTACCTCATCATCCAAGAAGCTGAGCACATACTGAAAGCGCACAGCAATTATGAATCTGGATCAATTATTTTAAGGGCCTGACGTGGAAAACATGAACATTTTTTAAGCATGTACAAAAGCATCTTTCATATGAACAAGGTCCCCTGTCTTCTCTATTTTAAGTGTTTCTGAAAATTAGATTTCTCATAATGAGAAATCATTAGAAAGTTTCGCGGGGACTGAATATTCTTACAATAAATTTGGTTTCATAGTCGATTTTTTGCTGCATGTTCACGCCTTGAATTTCATGACGGTTCATTTTCAGTGAAGTTCCACTCTTCCGGCAGCTGTGGGCCACCACGGTTTCTGTGTTTTGACTGATGTGTGTCAATGTGTGTTAGTGTTTTATTCAGCCCCATCCCATTCAAGACCTAACTGTCATTAGGTCGCAAATGCAGAATCCTGTTCTAGGCCCTTTCCTGTCCATATACTGCGTCATTTCGGCTGAGCAATATTTTATCTACACACCTCTCACATATCAGCTTGTCTCTCCTCTGTCACCTCTTACAGATATAAACGAATGTGAGGATATCAGTGACAAAGTGGAGCTGTGTAAGAACGGAGTGTGTACTAACACAGAGGGCTCGTACAAATGCACCTGTTTGCCGGGCTTCCTGGCTTCTTCTAAGCCCCATGAGTGTAACCCAGAAGACCAAGGCACTGTTGCCCACACTGTGGCGAACTGATGCACTCGTCTGTTTCTTTCTTTCTTTCTCTTCCCTCCATCACTTCTCTAAAGGACTGACACTAAACCTGCATCAGTGAAGCCGAGCCAGCTGAGCCCCAAAAACGTGAACACACAGTTACAGTCAAAACCCATTCCGTCTTGTACATAAAGAGTGATGTTAAAGAGTAAGGACCTGCGAAGTGACTCGGTTTTTGATTGGTTTTCATGCTTAATGTTGCCCGAATGGAGATCACATGTGCTTTCTTTACAATTTACACACCTAATTTGCTATTAGAGGTCGTTCCAGCTCAGGCTTGTGGGTCAAGGCTTCATTGAAGGGGTTTGGGATGTTTGTACAGATCTAGTACTATGTATTTAAATTGGTTTGTTATATATTCTAATAAACTCATTCAGTACACTCAATATTTTGTTTGACCAAAAAAGGTACAAAAAAGTGCCTGTCAGATTAACCCTGTAGATTTATAGATTTCTGTAAAAAAAAAAAAAATGTTTTGTAGCACTATCTTTTATGTATGAAAAAAAAAAAAGGTTTACACTGTATCAGATAAAGTGTATGTATCCTGCCCTGTGGAGCAGACTATGAAATGTTATTTTATGGAATGACTGCACTTTTTTTTTTTTTTTTTTTTTTTAACTAATGTTATGTGGTGCCTTCATTCCAGCGAACACCTAGTTCAGAGATTTTCAGCAACACTTTAATGCGTGTCACATTTGCTTGATAGTTATTTAGTCTACTTTGAACTGAAGTACCTGCATCCATTATTGCTGGCTAGACATTCAACCGATTTAAAGCTGCCTTAAACACAATGCAAACCACTTTTAAACAAAATATTCTGTTCTGATGTTGAGCAATATGTCATGTATAATATAACACATTAAACACTTTACTACTTGGATTATAGCAGAGGGTAAATCCAAGCCTGACTTATTACAGGATAAATACACAGACAGGTTACAAATTAATGGATTAAAAAAAAAAAAAAAAACATTAGTAAGGGGTTACGCCACAACGAGCCACCAGAACAGCTTCAGTGAGCCATGGCACAGATTCTGTTCAAAGTTTCTGGAATTGTGCTGGACGGGATGAACAATGAGATTCCCTCAATTGCTGTATTGATGATGGTGGTAGAGAGCACTGTCGAACATCTGTCTCTGATCAGGAGAGAAATGTTGCAGAGTAACTTTGTATTGATTTGCAGTGACTCTTCACTCTTAACGGGATAAGTGGACCCAAACCATGCTAGCAAAATGCCCCCTCTATCATCATGTGATATTAACCAACGATCAGTTCTCAATAATAAGAAAGAGACATGTTATATATGTATGCTCTCGCTATCATTTTCAGTAACGCCTCAGTGGCAACTGTGCGGCTTCCTTCACCTGTGCTCAGTACACATCTTGAAACGAAGTTTTAATCACATTTGCTATTTTGGAAGGCAATTTTAAACTTAATACAGCATGATGATTATGAGGAGGCTATAGAAATTATCCCTGTTTTGGAAACTGTGGTCCACCCTGTTTTGTGCATTCCACTTGATTACCTCTGACTGTAGTTGTTTCCAGACAATAAAGTCTGAAAAGAGCACTGTGTCTTTTGTGATATATATTATATATGCTTCTAAATATGCTAAAAATTAGATCAGGATAACTTACTCAGATAATCTATAATACACCATAGATTAAAAGGCATAGTTACGTTGGTAGTATATACACAGAGTTAATTGCCTACACCTTACAGTAGATGCATTTTGTGCATTTTTGCATTTTGTGTATTTGTCTTACTGACTGTTGCACTTCTTATGCACATTTCTTAAATGCCCCACCCCACCCCACCCCATCAACCAGTGGAAACGATGCACCACAGGACCAAGGCTAATCAGATATTATTTGTGTGGTGGATTATAAGCACAGCAGTTACACTGACATAGCTTTAGTATTGACCCTCAATAGCTGTTGACCTGTCTCATTTCTCTTACAATGTTATTGTAGCTATTAATAGTGTAACTACTGACTCTGGAGTCCTCAAGTGGACAACCTTCTCACATAATTACAGAATATAACCCAGAACTATGTAAGAATGGTTACTGCACAAACGTCAACACTTCATATCATAATAGACACTGTCACTTCCGTATTTAGCGTGTTGGTAAGTCACTTTAATTTAATTACAGAACAATTTAAACAATGTAAAAAAAAAAAGACCAGCTGCGTCAAAATTCCGATATGCTAAATATCATACATCTTCAGTAGGTGCTGCTCTGAGCTGTGTCTGTTGGTAATCTGCAATGACTGCATTTTCTAAGACGCAATTCTATAAGTTATTTACAAAAATGTTTGAAGTCGTATTCACACCGTACATGTTTCTGACACTTTTCCCTACATAAATAAGAGGTGACAGTTAAAGACTTCTATTTAAGAAAGATTTCAATCCATATCTACTGCATTAAAGACTCAATAGAGGTCAATTATTGCCACCTAAACTTGAGCTCACGTACTGCATTGCCCTTGTTTAAAAACCTTTATCTTTTTCAGTCGTGTGCGTAAGCATGTAAGTGATCCCCATAGAAATTCATTAAATCACACAGTCACACAATGTTTGTGAATCTATTTTAAGTCATTATCTACAAATATGTCATCATTGTCCGATGTGTAGTTACGCAGATATGTGTTGGTGCACACTAGTGATACTTATGGATAACCAGAAAGATATAAAAAGGCTGTTTATCCACCATCCCCCTGACTCATGCCTCATTTGCATTAAGCTGTGTTGTAGTTACAGCTGGTTTAACCACTAAATGCTCTAGTACAAGTTTAAGTTCCTCGGACTCACATCTATACCAGTAAAATTATTGTTTATTATTTAACAGCCCCTTGAAAAGGCCTAAATCTGGAGCTGAAAGAGAAAGAAAATGGTATTAGATGTGAAATAACTGAATTGAAAATAAAGTGGGTTGATATGAGAGCAGAGAAAAAAATATATTCTGTACCCCGGTGATCAGGGAGACTAAGCACATCATGCAGAGAAATGACTATTTGTTTATTCAAAGCTAAGTGCATCTGCCAGAAATTTTCCGCACATCATTGCACTGTCTCTGACCCCATGTTGAAAAAGCAGAAAGGTTTTGTCTTTAAAGTATGTATTTATTTTGGAAAGCTTTCTTGATTTTTTTTTTTTTTTAAAGATTTTAATCATTCTTATTGTTAATGGCATTAATTATAAATGAGTGGGTTTTACAGACGTTTCACTAAATGTAGGTTTTACAGACGTTTCATTGTAAGTGTGTATCTGAAATACTCTGCCACACCCATGGACTCTCAACTCCCAAGAGCACACACAGCATCCAAACATGGCTGACACGAACTCAAACTCCCAGGCTCTCTCACGCTCAGCTTCCTCCTGCTTCTGATTACACACGCACCTGTCTCCCATTACAGCAGAAACTATAAAAGGACAACACACATGCACGCACACATGCATATTCTCTGCAACAAAGCAGTTCTCATTTTGTGTTTTCTAAGTGTTGTTGGTATTTAGTGTTTCTGTTGTTTGGATTCCCTGCTACATTTCTGCCTAGTACTCTTTGGATCTTCCTGATGACTGCTCGCCACTGACCTTGATTTCAGATCCCCTCCCTGATCACAGACCCTGTGTCTGTTTCTTAGCTAATGAACTCTTTCTGCTGTTTTGGATTTTATCTGCTTTTAACTTCTTTCAGTAAAGTTTTATTACAATTGTATCCCCAGTCTGTCTGTCTGTCTGTCTGTCTGTGTCTCCTTCCCTGTACATGACAGACACAAGCTAGTGGACAGCATATTCTATATACAGGTGCAATGACATAAGATTTGAAGGTGAAAATATGAGGCTTACATTAGATAAGTCTTCTTATGTATAAGTTTAGGATACGAGCATTTTTCTGAAATTTCAGGATTTCTATGAATACATCGTCATGAAAACTTCTTGTGTAAGAGATCATATAAACAAACTATTAACAAATCTGTTCCTATACAGCTTGACAAATGAGACTCAAACTTAGTACACATTTTATTGATTTATAGGAAGAGATATGTCTCACCTGTGAGCGCACAACTGTATAATGAACTTATTCTAACACTGTTGTTGATCTGGTATGATCAGAGATTGGATAGTTTTTATTTGTAAGGATGCAGAGTATAACATAGTTTAAATGAATAAATATCAACTGCCTGGTTAGAGGGAAAGTAGTTCTGTTAAGATGTCTTGCTTAGATGAAGGTGGAAAATTACTGTGATGAAAAATACTGTGAAAATATAAAAGCATATTTAGAATGTACATCTCTCTCTCTCTCTCTCTCTCTCTCTGTAAACTTGCATCAGTGAAGTGAGCTCCCGACATGAACACACAGTTACAGTCAAAGCCCGTATCATCTTGTACATAGAGGTATTTTTTTTAATTATTTCATGTTTAACAGGACCTCCGAAGTTACCCAGTTTTTGATTTATCTCAATGATACCCAAGTAGTCATTACTGTACATGTACTTTATTTACAATTTAAAAGTCTAATTTGTTATTAGAGGTCGTTCCAGCTCAGACTTGTGGGTCAAGGCATCATTGTGGAGTTGCAGATTTTTGTACAGATCTAGTGCTATGTATTTGATTTGAATTGTTATATTGTAGCGTTTTGATGCTAATCAGCAGAAGCAGACACTGTAGTTTTGCTGGAAATCCCACTGCAAATGGCTGGGACCACTTTTATCGAACACAGTCCAACAACACACGGGAACATCAACACATCAACCACTCAAATCCGTCTAGAGCCAATAAACACAACACACATCTTAAGAACGATGAACACAAACCCCGGTGCATGCCGGGTAAACTCCGCCCCTTTCCCACTGACTGAATGCAATATATTATACAACAGTCCCAGTCCAATAAGTTCCAGTCCACTTGATAGAACAAGTGGCATACTGTATGTAAAGTGCTTATATGTAGTATCACTACACTGAGACCTTTCGCCAGAACAACTTCAATACTTCACTGTCTTAAAAACAAACAAACAAACAAAAAAAAACATAAAATGTATAATAGATAGGTAGTCATTTTGATGATGTGGTGGAAATCTCAAATTTCATTCATTTAAAGGCATAGCTAAGGATATATATTTAGCAAATGGATATAGCACGTCAGTATTACCACCTATATCCTACAGCCAGCGATATCTGCACTTTACTTTGACTAAATAAATACTTTTTCAGATCCCTGTTTCCATGTTCAGAGCCAAGTCTGCATATTGTTAATCCTAAAACCCCTCACCTCCCTCTGTACACTACATAAATCGTCATAACAAGCAGCAGTGGAGTCGGTATTCTCAGTAACTAAATTTTTTTTTCCCCTGCCATACCAAAATGAGAGAAATAAAAAGTTGCCCTGGATGCACTCAAAGCAGGCCTATAAAATACTCATGGGTTTTCAGCAACATCATCATCACAGGACCTAAACTAGTTATGTTGCCTTTAAAAAGACAATGTTCACATTTAGACCTCTATCTCAAAAATATAAACATATAAATAAGAAAAAAAATCTGAGAATTATATTTTTCGTTACAACGTTTGGCAACAGTGTTATGCTGAACACTGTTATATTTAGACAAAATGCAGAACTTTACCCTGACTGTTCAAGTTAGAAATCATTTCCTTTGCAAGTCTGTTCCTGTGAAACAGATCTGATAAACAACACACTTTTAAGAGTTGTCTGTATGTTGGAGTTTAATATCTAAAACTGACAAATTGTGGGGACGTATTCAGAATTAGAAGTGGAATATCACAATTGCCATTGTGATGATCATCGTTAAAATAAACCATAAGTAACTGTAAGTAACACATGCTTGGAAAAAAAGGATGAAGGACAGGTATTCCATTAGTTGCAGTCTGCAAGCTCACCGCTTAGTCCTACATAGTGCACCTTTAATCTTGCATCACTTTCAGGTTTAACCTCCTGAGTCCACGGGCTTTTTTTTCGGTGAGCATTTTTTATTTCCTTTAGCTATTTGGGATTAGTAGGACATAAAACAACAATTAGTAGTTTTAAAAAAAAAAAAAAACTAAGTTAAGCAAAATAACATATTATGATAGCAAAAATATACAAAGCACAAAAACTTTGCACAACAGCAGATATGCACTGGCTGTCATGGAAGACAGATTTACAAAATGTCTTGATAAGAGCACCAACCACTAACAGTATTCACAGGCAAAGGATCATCAAACTACTAGTTAATAATAGTCCTGTTTGCAACAAGTGTGTGTCTGGCCTTAAATGTAATATCCACTATTAGTAAGATCCACTATTTGTAAATTAAACACTTACTGAAATCACAATATTATTAAAAAATTAACATCAAAAATTAAATTCAACCTTTTATTTCTTTTTATTTAGAGTTGTAGACGTGCAGGTCCCCAACCCACCGCCAGGGGGTACTGCAGCACCCTCCGCACGCCTACTTCCCATGGCCTCGGCTGTGTGAAATAAAGTGTTAGTGCACCACCGTGCGGATTTACTTTCAAGTGCAGACAAACGTCAGGATTTCTAAGTACAGTAATACCTCGTGTATTCGCGTCTCTGGCTTCGCGACTTCACAGATTCGCGTGTTTGTTTTTTGTTTTTTTTTGTGGAACCTGACTAATTTATATTCGCGGGGTTTTTTTTTCACACATCTGTGAAATCCTTAAAAAGCCTGGCATTAAACGATAACTGTCACACACTGCCCACGTCACCGCAGTGAGAAGCCAATTTTATGTGCAAATCACTGTGAGCTAGCTATCAGCTTGGATCTTATTCCATTTGTGGAGCAAAAACAAGCAACTAAAATGTCAAGGAATTTCTTATTTATAAAATTACTGCATTAGTTAATAATAGTCCTGTTGGCCTTAAACGTAATGTCCACTATTAGTAAGATCCACTATTTGTAAAATCCACTATTAAATCACAATATTATAAAAAAAAATTAACATAAAAATTAAATTCAACCTTTTATTTCTTTTTTTTTTATTTAGAGTTGTAGACGTGCAGGTCCTCTACCCACCGCCAGGGGGTACTGCAGCACCCTCCGCACGCCTACTTCCCATAGATTCGGCTGTAAATTAGTGATGGGCTTGGCAGTTCTTTTAGATGGACTGAATCACTAGAATCAGTTCATCTAAAAAGATCCGTTCAAAAGATTCGTTCGCCGAATCACTGAAGTTCAGAGCCAACGGGGGGGGGGGGGGATTCACGAAGTGATTCGGTTCAGTTTGTTCACTTAAAAGATTCGTTCTTTTGAACGAATCGTTCGCGAACGACACATCACTATTTGAAATAGTGTTAGTGCCCGTCAGGATTTCTAAGTATTTGTCTCTGTTATGTAGCTTTTACATGAAAAGTACCGATAAAAAGAGAAAAACATATCTAGAAATATAATTATTGAGGTACTTTTTTTACTTAGTTGCATTAAAAACCCCTTAATTCGAGCCATTTTCTTGTCTGTAGTCGTGGCCGAGTGGTTAAGGCGATGGACTAGAAATCCATTGGGGTCTCCCCGCGCAGGTTCGAATCCTGCCGACTACGAGTTAGTTTTCTTTTTTTTATCGTGTATATTTATTTATTTTGTAAATATACACAAACAAACATACAAATTATTTTGGCTCATTGACAGTTATTATTAAGAGCTTCGCCAGTCAACCCGTGAACAGTCTGCTTGCTAGCTAAGTTGCATGCTATCTAAGAGGAAACACTAGGTCTCGTGACTTAGCCACGCGCTAGTCCCTTACAGCGTCGGGTAATAGCTGAGTGTGTACTCTAAACTCACAAGATTTATTCAAACGGAGTGAAGGAAATGATAATGAAGATCCTTTAATACATTCGAATACATTCACTAGTGAAGCAGCACCGTTCAGTAATGCCAGATGGACTTGTTACGAGCAGGTAACTCTTCACTCCTACAGTTTAATAAACTGCTCCAGTAGTTAGCTGGTGAGGATTCGGACAGGAGTAAAGTAAAGAGCCAGAGATAATGTGGGTTTAAATTTAGTGTATTTATTAGCATGGTAACTTTACATGTATTTATTTACAGATATAGAATAGAATAGAATAAGATTATTGGCGTAGTTCAAGTACAGGGAAATGTGGTTAACGACACCAAGTCAGTAAATACCTGACAAACATAACTGGAGGGAGAGAGAGAGAGAGAGAGAGAGAGAGAGCTAGATCAATGGATAGATAGCTAGATAGATAGATCAGTAGATAGATAGATAGATCAGTATATAGATATTTAGATAGATAGATAGATAGATAGATCAGTAGATAGATAGATAGATAGATAGATCAGTAGATAGATAGATAGATAGATAGATAGATAGATAGATAGATAGATAGATAGATAGATTCATAGATAGATAGATAGATAGATAGATGCAGTGGTAAAGCAGATTATTAGTGGTGTACATGGACAGTAATTATATTGAGTACAGAAATGTTTGGTTTAAACACACTGATGACAAAATGTTCTTTTAAGGTTTCATGTCTTGTGTAATTAAAGTTTGAGTTAAAAGTTATACTGAAATGTGATTTTAAATTACGCTGCTTGTAGAAAACAGAGAGCAGGAAATGGTTGTGCAAACAGATCCACTAAAGGGTTAAAACATCTGGGGCTAATGTTCCCTTTGCCATAAAAGTGCTGCAGATAACCTGCCTTATCATCTGTAAAGTAAATAAAACAATGATCACAGTGTGTTCATGTATAAAATCTGTGAGTCTACCTCAAACACTTCATTACTTAAAAAAAGAGCCAATTCTGTGTAATCTAATGTTGCATGATACTTCAGTCTTGACTTGTTTGTTAACTTTTGTATTCATTACTAAATTCTCATTCAAGGGTGTGTATTCAGGCATGTAGTTTGTTTCTTTGTTTACTGATTGATTGATTGATTGGTTGGTTGACTGTAGGCCTCTGCAGAATGAGGCTACAGGTATTGACCTGCAGGTTCCACTGTATCAGGAGGTACGGGGTCCCATGATGACGGGCCATGTGGAGTACCAGATTGTGGTGGTCACCCGCCTTGCACCCTTCAAATCTGCTAAACACAAACCAGGAGATGTTGTCCAGCTTGTGGTGAGTTTCTGATTTCATGATCTAGCAAAAGAACTCAGAGACTAATTTGATCATGTATTTTGATCCTCTTTGGGTATACATATACAGTCCCTAAAAAATAAGTAGTAGATTTTTACATATACACATTGAAGGAAAAAAAAAAAAATGTGGAACAAAACATTGGCCCTCTTAAAGCATTTGAAGCAGCTGATTAAATGTGTCCTTGGATTAAAACTGCTAAACATTTTTGAACTGTTTTGGCATTGTCGTACAAGTATTATGCTAATGAAAATGATTGTAATGAATTCTTCAGGTGTCAAAGAAGTACAGTGAAATCGATGAGTTTTACTCCAACTTGATTGCTCAGTATCCCAGCATCCATCTGCCTGCTATGCCACGCAAAGCACTGTTTGTGGGAGAAACAGACATCCGCGAAAGGAGAGTGGCCTTCGACGAGCTTGTACGCTTTATTTCCAAACATCCGACTCTCTCCACTTGTCCAGAGCTAATGGAATTCTTAGGTGAGAGACCGGGTGATGTCTGTGCATTGCATGCCTTTGTATTTAACCAATTAATGCCATCACATTTGCGTTAAATATCCCAGGAGCAAAAGGTGCACTTCATGATGTGAAAGCCTCCAATATCCCTGACGTAGCAGAGGATGAAACTGAAGATGATGGCTTGGATTTCTTTGGAAAAGATGAGGTACCTACTACTCAGCCTGAGCGAGTGAACAAGCCATTGAAAGTAGGAAACATGCCTGAGGAGGAGGAGGAGGAAGATGAAGAGGAATTGTTTGACCCCTTAGGCAGTGTTAGGTAAGAACATAATTTTATAAAAAGTGAACGTTATTTTACATGATATAGCAAGTGGAGTTTATTGTCCAAGTTGAACACACCTGATATGTCCACTAGAGGGCAGTACAGCATTTGATTAAGACTAGCTGTGTTTTATATGGAATTCTCTTGAAAATCCTTCTATAGATCCTGTTTTATATTTGCATAGAAAGTTTTATGTAACTTATCATTCAGTAGCTTTTGGAAAAACAAAAAGGAGTCTACAATTCAGTGCTTTCGTATGTAGAAAGAACATTATCAGCAGTGCAAACACCAGGAAGCTGTGTCTTATTTTACAATTAACCTTAATGTTTTTAGTAGCTAGTAAAAGTTTTGAGTCACCCTTCATTTCTTGATATTTTGCTTCCAAAGAATCAGACTTTCGTGCATTTATTTTAATGTTGTTTTGAGGAATAGTTCTCCAGACTTCCTGCAAAAAAAAAAAAAAACGCGATGGAACAGTGTCAGTCATGGATTGGACTCCCCAAAGCCCAGGTCTCAACATTATTGAAGCAGTGTGGGATCATCTTGACAGAAAACAGAACAAAAGGCAGCCAACATCCATAGAAGATTTTGCTTTTTCAAGAAGGCTGGAGAACTATTCCTGAGGACTGCTTAAAGAAGTTACTAGAAGACTGGAGAACTATTCCTGAAGACTACTTAAAAAAAAAAAGTTCAGGCTGCATTGAAGAATAATGGTGGTCATACCAAATACTGACTTTAAAGCTCGTTAGAAACTCTCTTTAAAACTCTATAAAACTCTCTTTGTGTTATAAACTGTTTTTATTAGGGTGGTGCATAAGTTCGTGGCCTTTTTGAAAAAACTTTATTTGTGATTTTATGAACTAATACACAGAGATAGATGTGGCAATTACTCTATTCATCTATGTAATTTTGTAAATCCTTCACTTTTTTTTTTTTAAATGTTGGCCAGAGAGTGCATGTTGCAGTGACCCTAGACAAGTGAAAATCCGGAGAGTTGGTTA
>JAOVYU010000002.1:18681935-18691989 GCA_025674565.1 Synodontis membranacea
TTTTTTTTTTTTAAATGTTGGCCAGAGAGTGCATGTTGCAGTGACCCTAGACAAGTGAAAATCCGGAGAGTTGGTTAAACTTCCATCCAATCTTAAAACCGTGTTTTTCGTCAGTTTTGCAACATGTGGCCTTTCCCTGTCCTGAAGGAGGACGATTTTCTTTTGTGAATGGCTGTTTGATGATCATAGTTCATTGATATTTTCACTTAATTCGATCAATCGATCATTGAAATGTTCAGCTTTTGACAGTTTCTCCATGATCGAGCAGCTTGAAATTAAGGTGTAATGCACCTGCCAATGAGTGATACTTCTCTCTGAAACTGCACGTGGAGACCACCTACGAACTCACAGAAGCATTTCCATTGCCTTCAGATGCCTTAGAACAGTAGAATGATCATTAATCAAATATCAGCTGAAATCTTTGGTCAAGGTTGAAGGTGTAGATTTTGGAAAAGTGACTTCTTTCTTAGATTTTCAGCCCATGATGATATAAAACTCACTCCACTGTAGTCAGTGTTCCAGAAGCTCCCAGTTCATGGTATTCCTGTGCTTTGATGGTTCCTGGGTTGTTCTTGACCATCAGAACCAATTTCCTCTCAGCTGAGGGTGACAGTTTGGGTCTTCTTCCAGACCTTGACACTGTCCCTGCACCAAGTTTTGTACTTGTCAAACAAACCCTTTTTAATGTTGTGCACAGAGAAGCTACCAGCTGTACTTAGTCATGATCACTAACAGGAAGTTAAGAGTCTTTGACCTTAGATAGTTAAAAGGTGTTTTGGAACTTTCAGCACCACTGAAGTAATAATCTATGTGGGTGTATGTTTATTTTTGATCCTGTATGTATAATTTTTCAGAAAACCCGAAATAAGTTAAAACCTGTGTGCCAAAATCCCCCCCAACGGTCATTCTTCCCAAGAAAAAGAACAGTTAAAAAAAAAATAAATAACCGAAAGCCCAATATCACTATGACATTTATGTCTATGATGACTGTATGTAAATTTCTGAACGCAGGTATGATTGAGGTATGCGTATGATTCTTTAAATGATGGATCGGTTTTACTGATTTAGTGATATCTGTGAATCTGAGGTGAGCACTATTTATGTGCTGCTCAGTTTCTTTTAGATTGTTCCTTTCAGGGCAGATGGTGGCCTAGCGGTTAGGAAGTGCCCCTATAACCGGAAGATTGCAGGTTCGACCAGCAAGGTACCTCTGAGGTACCCTGAGCAAGGTGTCGCCCCCAAGCACTGCTCCCCTGGCGCTGAAAATAGCTGCCCCTCTGCTATGTGTCACAGTTCACATATGGGTTAAAAACAGATTACAAATTTCGTTGTTGTGTGTCAATAATGACAAATAATCACTTTGACTTCACTTCAGTCACAAGAGTACATATTAAGCCTATGCTGTGTTGCATTTACAGCATATGTCCTGATTTTTTCTCCTCGAATGTTGTCTTGATGACAACTTTGTGACCGGGTTAGTTAAGTCCTTCACGTTACATAATTTATAGATTTATAAGGGAAAATTAGTTAGTGTGTCTGTGTAGGAAGTACTATGATTATCTAGTACTTTTAAAATCCAATACAGTCACTGTAAATGTTGCAGTAATGCCTGATAATTTGCACACTGGCTCTGTTCTGCTTCAACCTGACATACACTCATGAGGCCAGTGCCAAGACACTTTTACGCCCTTTAGTGCACTGAACATTGATACGAGTGTAATTGGTTCTACAATAAATTAAATGTGTCCATGTACTCAGAGAGTTTCAGGGTCAATTTCTCAGCGAATTCTCTTTAATAAATGTGACAGATCTCTTCCGTAATTCTGGGCTCATTAAAGTAAGTGGTTTTGTTTGTTTGTTTGTTTTTTTAATCCATTTTCATCTGTTTGTGGGTCATGGTGTAAGTAAACCTACTTTCATTATGTCTGATTTGTCAGTTTTATGTTACTGGACATCTTCCAGCAGTACACACTCTTCAGTGGCCAATCATTTGTGCTATGTTTTGGAAAACAAAAATGATCTCTCGTTATGGAAATGCTTTTTATATATCCCAGCTGAGAATGTTCAAGAACCCCTAGAGGCACCCTCTCAAGACGTCTCTTAAAATATAACAGTTCTGTCTGCTTTATTGCCCTGCACTGACTTGAATGGTGTCACCCAACTGTGTTTATTAGTGAATAAAAATGGAAATGGTTTTGATGTAATTTTGGATTGAATGGTTACATACCTAGCAAGTTACTGTTGATATTCAGTTGGTTGAAAAAAACAAGTTTAAGTTTAGTTTAGTCTTTTGAAAAAGATAATGTTTTAAAACAATTGTCTAAACCGTCTAGACTCTTATAATAGCACTGCTGATAAATGCTGTTTAAATACTCAGGGGTCACCACCCATCCTGGATTGATAAGAGTGTTGTGTCCGGGAACGTGGTGCTCTGATGTTCTGTCTCAAGTTCATAAGGCCAACGTTTGCTACGTCACTACGAGTCACAAGCACACTTACAGGAATGAAACTCCTTTCGGGAGTGTCTGTAATTCCTTTTAAAAAGTTATGCAGCTAAATCTCTGATGTGACCCCTTCAGACAGCTTCCTCCACTCAGAATTTCTAACAAAGCATTCTTCTGTTTTAAATCACAAGCCTTTATAGGCCTTTCTTTGGCTTTATAAAGGACACGGTATGTGAAACTGAAATGTTTCGAAGTCATCCTTGACTTCCAAACATTCATTTGTGTCGTTTGTTGTTTATGGATGTTCTGATGAAAAGGCTTCAGCTAGTTTAGATGAAAGATAAATACACTCTGTGTGAACTGACAATGAGAAATACTATTCTGTTTAGACTTCACAGAACCGCTTTAACATTTTGTTTACTTTCACTTCCAAGAAATCTGTTATGCAATATTATGTCCATGTCTGTAAAGTGTTACAACATGTAATCTGTCAGTTATATTACAATTCCATTATACGACCCCTGGCAAAAAAAATATGGAATCACTACACTTGGAGGATGTTCATTCAGCTGTTTGACTTTGTAGCAAGAAAACAAACCACAGTTATTACATTAAACTGTTTTAATTAACAGCTGAACATCCTGTCTTTGTAAAACATAACATTGTAATCACTGGCACTTTTTTCAGATGAGGTAGTCATGAACCATTAAATCACAATTAGTACTTTGTTGCACCTAATCTGGCTTTTATGACCGCTTGAATTCTTTTTGCATGGACTTCACTAATGAAAAACAGGTTCCAACTTTCTCATATAGCAGTTGACAGATCAGCATTGCAGGATGGAGTTTTATCATTTGCCCTTTTTTAAACGCGTGGCAAGATGCATTATCATCCTAAAACCTACTTTCAATTGATGGAACGTAGTTTCCTAAATTTCAGTGTCCAGCTGCGTATTTACTGTAGAGGTAATGACTGCCATCTGCCCTGGTCCTTCATCTGACATGCAACCCCGTATCATGAATGAATGGAAATGTTTTCTTTATATGTTTCATTGGAACGGCACCAAACAAAAGTTTCAGCATCATCTAATTGGCTTCAATCTCCTCAACCATCTGCAGTCGATGACTGCTTCTCTTTAGCCCATGGTAATAACCTTGTTTTCTTCTGTTTTGGTGTTAATGATGGTTTACATTTGGCCTTTCTGTATGTAAATACCATTTCCTTACAGTTCGGTCCCAAACACTCCTGGTCCTTTCTCTGCCCATGTGTTTTTCATTTCTTTTGTTGTGAGTGTTCTATTTTCAAGGAATATTGCTTTTGAGTTTTCTGCCCTGACGCTTTGACGTCTTTCTTGGTCTACCTGTCCACTGACAAATGTAACTGACAGATTACATTTCCCTTTTATAACCTTCCCATTTTGACTGTACTTGCTATAAAAAAAAAAAATAGACACAGCTGACTGGGAGCAACCAACGTCTTGATTGGCCGCACTCCATGTTGAATTACCTTCTTGAAGGAGTTTTATAATCTTTTTAATTGTTTCAACTGTCTTGTTGGGGCCACGTTTCCTATCAATCAGCCAGGTGCAACAGCTCATTAAGAACTCTCTTTTAACTGCAGACTTATTTGGATATTTAGACTTGTGAAGGTATTTGTTTTAGAAATGGAAATTACAAGGTGATTTCATAATTTTTTCCTCATCATTGAGTGACTCCATAATTTTTTCCTCTATTTGACCTAAAAAAAAAATGTGACATTAATTACAATTTCATTTAATTTTTTTGAAGTGTTTTATAAAGCCAGAATGTTGCTACATCCTTCAAGAGTAGATAATTCCATATTTTTTCCCCCATGGGTTGTAGAAAAATAATTGAAAAATAATACAGTAATTTATGCTTATAGGTCTAAGAAGCCTAAACCTGCCAAGCCAGCACCAAAACCTGCAGCTAAACCCAAACTCTCTCTGTTTGATGAGGAAGATGATCCAGACAAGGAGCTTTTTCAGCCTGCAGTAAAGAGCAGTGAGTGTGGCTTTTAGATTGTTATAATTACCATGCATACACAGTGTAGATATGTTTAGGTTGCAACAGCTAGCAGACTTATTAGATGTAGTCCAATGGGGAACGTCTAAAAAAATCACAGTTCAACATCAACTCTTGCCTCCCTGTCAATGAGGTCACAAGATGCAGGGCAAACAAGAGAAACAGACATGGATGATAGAGTGCTTTTAGGATATCATCATCATCATCATCATCCCGCATTAACTGTGGCTTCAAACATTCAGATCACACTTCATTTTCTGCCTCCACAGCCACATTGAAGGGAAACAATCTTCTCATCACCAGAGATTTGTTTGTGATAATTCTAATCTAAATAGCTGTGCTGGCTATGTTGCTAAAACTGGTAAAAGCATTCTTCTGGATACTATGTGTAAATAGCAGGATCCACTTGTGTGTAAGTATTCTAAGACTGAAAAGCAGGGATTTCTCTTAACCACTAGCTTTTACTGTACATACAGGTGATGTGAAATTGTTTGAGGATCCAGATTTAGGTGGAACTGTCTCTCTTGGAGACTCTTTGCTGCTCCCGAATGCCTACCAGAAGACGGAAGCCCCTGCTATCACTAAACTAGATGAAGATGTGGATGATCTCTTTAGGTCAGTTCTTGTGTCTCCTTCACTTTCCTGCCTGTTCTTGAACTCTTTGTGTCCTGTAATCAGAGATTAGACTGACAATGTTGAGAGAAAAGCCCAAAAACTGCAATCAAAATGTTATTGCTTGATTTTTTTTTTTTTACACGTGGGCTGATACTATTCCTTTTTACAAAGCAATAGATAGACAGAACTGTATTTTTTATTTTTATGTTTTAAATAATAAGGCCTTAGCTTTTCTGTTAACCATGTCTGGTATTTGTAGGAAACCCATTTGAGTATTACATACTGGAAAAACAAAAATCTTAGTGACCTGTCTGCTTCCTAAATGCTTGTAGTAGTTTGCCTCATGCCATTCTTATTACATCATCGATGAGATCATGTGACAATGCATTAGTAACCATAACAATTATTGTCCAATTACTTTTTGAATTAGAAGAAATAGACATTCGACTTTAGCCCTCCGATATAATATCACATCCAGCTGTCTCTGTGTGCGTTCATTTACAGCAATATTCTTGGTAGGTCACCCACTAAATAATCTGCGCCTGTTAGTATACTTCCTTGCAGAAATGACTGTAACTTGCTGCATTTTAATATATGAAATGTATGAATGTTCAGTTGCATTACATTTTGACCACACATGCAGAACTGTTCAGTTTACTATGGTCGGGCCATATTTGTAAATCTTTTAATAAACTTCTGTGTAAATGTCAGCTTAAGCCAAACAGAACTAAACCTTTCCACCAGATTTCGAAAAGGTTCAGAAAGACTGATTTTCTTCATACTCGCGTGCGTATGTTGATTGCAAGGCACATTCTTTTTAACAGCTCACTTGCATGTAGTGATGCCCACAAAAAAAGCTTCCATACAAATTCAAGTGCACAGACAGCTGGGAGCACAAAATGAAAGAAGAGGGTCAAGGATGAAAGGCATATTTTATGATTAGGAGTGGATCAAATCGATGTTTACATCTTGTGCTGAAATGCACACACAAAAGTAGAATATGAACGATTTTAAGACTATGAAAATTACATTCTGAACTGGGTTTTCATGAGTAACAGATTTCTTGTATAAACACTCATATGAACAATTTATGGAAAAAATCCATTTATATCCATTTTGTTTACATTTTCTGTACATAGCCCGTTACTGTATATCAATGTGAAAGTGTTCACAAGATTTGACATGATTGGTATCTGAACATAGTTCTCACTTTTTCCTTTTGTTAGGGTGGAGGAGGATTTGGACAAACTTTTAGCAATCAGTAAACAAGTGCAACCAAAGCCAGCTGTTGCTGCAAAACCAGCAGTGAAAGCCAAGCCAGTAATTCCACCAAAGCCATCCTCCAAGGCACAGGCTGTCCAAGTACCTCCTCAGCCTGCCGTGGTCCAGGCAATGGATCAGCATGACATCCTGAAATATATCCAACAGAATGAGGCTGCCTCCAGTGAGGACCTGGACCTTTTTTAACTTGGCTGTTCAGGGAAAAGGCAGACAGAGAGCATAATGGCACTAAAACAACCTTCAGGAGGGTTATTTTTTTCTGACCTGTTGTTGCCTTCGGACTAATATTGGTTATCTGACACTTTTTTTCCCCATCTTATTCACATCAGATCTGAAAACCTTCAGAGTTTCCACCTAACCGTGAACATCAAACCAAACAGCTGATTATCATGCTGAAATGAACCTTGTATTTTTCACATTGATCCTAATTATGCAGTGCACTAACACAATAATTTGCATTTTTAATGAACGTCAATATAATAATGACTGTAGCACTGTTTTTACATATACCACCATAAATCAATTTATAATATATAATTCATAATATAACTTGACTAATGGTAGGATTCCGTTCAATGCCTATTCTATGACGTTATTACATTATATTGTAGGGACTCAAGGAAGAAAAGCACCTTAATTAAAATACTTTTGACAGTAAGAATTCATTTTTACCACATGACACATATTTTGATAATATACATTGATGAGTTAGTTTTGCTGTTGGAAATTTTAAGAAAACAGAAACAATATTATTATTATTCTTATTATTACTAGTTTGTTTAATGGCAAATAGACAACACTTTACAGTTTTTGATATGTGTAGGACATATGATTTGCATAGCTGTAAAGTAATTTTTATACATACAAAAATGTATAATTTACTGAATAAACTTGTACTTTGTAGACTTTCATTCTCTGAAACTTCTTTTTGTTTGTTGATTAAATCAAACACAAGGTGGCGATAAAACATTAGCTGCTCTTTTGAAATAACGTGTGGCTCATATTATTTTCAGCGTAAGCCCAGATAATGTTATCGGTGAAGTAACAGCACACCGTTCATATATATTCTATCAGCCTGCTAAAGACTTTCCAGGATTTTTTCCTGTTTTGAGGTGTAAAGAGAAGACAGGGCTATTGGAAGTTGCTGTTTCAGGCTTGACAGCATTACCCAGAGTTAGTCATGTTTAAACAGTTAGCCAGTTTGAACCATTTGACACTTCGATAGGGCCAATCTCCCAGAGGGCTTTCAGTGAATTAATGCTTAGAAAAGTTCATTTCTAGCTCTAATTACCTGGAAACTGCATACATCCTAAACTGGGTAGTCAGTGGGATGTTCCTACTTTTTCTATCCCATTATTATGATTATAGTCTTTATTATAGAGGAGTTTTAGGGAACTAACCTTAGGGAAGTTAAGTGTAAGGGTATGAGGTGTGGCAGACTATATAAGTATTATTTTAACAAGCATTAAGGGTTTGTTTATAATTTTGATGGATGGTCTGTTTTGTGCACATTATGACTATTGATATGTACCAGAAGTTATTCTAATGTTGACTGTAATAGAATTCATATAACTGTCTTAAAGATTAAATCACTTCTGGTGATTGCCCGCTGCCAGTATGTGACCATGTAGCTGGTGTAGGAAATGCTAGAATGATTTGCAGAGGTGTAATGATTCTGGCCTGTGAAACAGAAGCACATTTATCATAGCTGTCACAATGCAAACTGCCTCGATAAATACAGACTGTACATAATGTTGAAAGTTTTTAGGAATTTAGATCAACTCCTTGAAGGTGTCTGATGCTTACAAGTCACCTTATGAATTTATGATTAAAGAAAAATGTCATGATGTAGTGTTTGAAAAAGTGTTTGTAGTATTTTGTCTTTTGAAATGCAGAAAGTAAAAGTCAAAAGTATTAGATGGAAAAGCCAAACAGACGAAGTACAGCTGCTTTAAAACCAGACTTAGTTAGGTGCATTAGTTAAGATTTGACGGACAGATAGATAAATAGAATAGATGCAATACAGTATATATACAAAGGTTTGTGGACACCTGACCATCTCATCCATGTGTGCTTGTTGAACATTTATTCCAGATTCAGTTCCCCTTTTTTACTAAAATAAGTTCCAACCTTCTGGGAAGATTTTCCACTAGATTTTGGAGCGTGGCTGTGGATATTTGTGATCATTCAGTCTCAAGAGAATTAGTGCGGTCAGGCATTGATGCAATCGGTTTTCCAGTTCATCCTAAAGGTGTTCAGTTATGCTGAGTTTGGGCCTGTTAGTTCCAGTGAAGAGAAATCGTATCGCTACAGCATGTAAAGTCACTCTAGACAGTTGTGTGCTTCCAACTTAGTGGTAACAGTTTGAGGAAGAACCATATACTGTAGCTAGATAGATAAAATTAAATAAAATTCAGAAGCAGATTTTATTTATTTCTGTAAAGCTGCTATGAGACAATGTCCATTGTTAAAAGCGCTATACAAATAAAATTTAATCGAACTGAGATTAATTAATTCATTTTTATTAATGATTTAATAATTTTTACTCATTTTATACACCTTCCTTCCCACATTCATGCACAGAAAGCTCAGCCTTCAGAGCCTTTGGTGGTTCAACTTGGGTCTCAACATTAAAATTAAATTAGCATTATGAAGCTCTCTCATAACATCGCTTTCAAGTTGAACGTACTTGGACGTTCAACTGCTTGAAAGACGAGTTACAATTCGAATACTGCGCAAACTTCTCCTCATAAAGATTTATGAGGATGTGAAGGGGCATCAGGGGGTGTCTAAAAATTTGACTGACAAGAGGCTAATAAAATGCAAGCAAATATTCTGGATTTGGAAGCAGGTTTCCAAACTCTTTTTTTTTTTTGTAGCCATGTAATACTGAGACAATGGCTGAGCTGTATAATGTGTTGTACTGAGAAACTGACTTAAGCTGTTATTTGTTAGCGTTTCTACGTATTTGTCCACATTATTTGTGTTAGTAAGAAAATATCGACTATTGCACCTTTAAGTACAGTAACATAATTGTTAGGTCTTCACCTCAGCACTAGGGCATTTATACATCTTATTATTCTTTTAGCTGTAGTATATCATGCACAGTAAAATATTTGCAACATTACATTTGGAAATCTTCTTGTTATTATTGCAGAACGCTAGAATTACTCTAAATGTGGGGTTTTGTCCAAGAACATTCCAGCATAGTGGATGATTTCCGTCTGTTTCTCTGTTTGTCCGGCTTTCTAGGTAGCTATGAGTCCCCCAAAAGTCCTCCCATTTGCAGCAAGATCGCACAGATCAGAACTTCTTTTTAAAAATACATTTCTGATGCTTGAAAGATATAAAGCCTAATCAAGAAGCAGAAATATTTTTGCTCCCATCTTATGTGTTAATTCCCTCAATGACAGCAGGATTTCTTTTTGTTAAACGTACTTTACTTGTTACGTTGTGTTCTATCTACTTTCCAGGAAAAACAACAAATGCAGCATATCCATTATCCGAAAGAGTGGGATTATCTGTAGAATCAGCCCGAAGCCAGAAACAGATGTTACTTAATTCACAGCACTGCAGAGAGATAAAAAGAGAGGGCTTTCCCACAATCCCTCAGATCATCGAGATTTTTGTCTCTGGTTTTGACCAGATCAGTCCGGCTGCCAGTGATTACAG
>JAOVYU010000002.1:18727465-18738248 GCA_025674565.1 Synodontis membranacea
TGAACCTTCACCCACTGTGCATGATGTCACAGTCACACGCTCTCTCTCTCTCTCTCTCTCTCTCTCTCTCTCTCTCTTTTTTTCTCAAAAGAAAAGGACACATTCTTGTATAATGTATAATGTGTAATAAATAAGTATGACATAACCAAAAATAGTATGAATTCATTATATCTTCGTTTTTATCTGCCGTAGCCGGACGACTTACGACTGAAGTCAACACTTAAACACACCGCAAAAAACGTTGACAAAAGCGCTGAGCTCGCTGATTGGACCGTTTTAATTGTTTCATGATAAGTGGTGCACTGGCTTCAATCAAAAACACATGTGCCACAACTATCACAATACATCTGAATCATGTTTCCCATTTAAATTAGACATTTTGAGTTGATTGGAGTGTGTAGGAACTTTCAAGCTGTAATCCATGACTTCCTGATTAACTTGGTTACAGAGGTGACACAGAGGCCAAATTCCCTTAGTCATCCATCAACATCAGAGAGATGGAAAAAAAACACAAACCAAATGAGGGAGAAGTGTTAGCCTTCAAAAGTCAGGGAATGGTTATAAAAAAAAGCATATAATAAAATGGGCAATATTAAAAAAAAATGTGACATCAATTGGAAATGTTACAAACTTGCCTAGAAGAGGTCTCAAGTTTAATTTGCCCCTAATTACATTGAGAGGATGGTTAAAAAAAATTCAATTGATAAATTCCAAGAAAGAGAAAAATCTTGTGGTTACCAAGTCTCCAAAACCACCTCAGAATCCACCTCCATGCCAGCAGATTATTTGGAAGGTATGCCAGAAAAAAGTATTTTATTTGTCAGTTAACCATAAATGAAAAAGCACCTGGAGTTTGCAGAGTGCTTCTACAACTGACTGTTCTATGGTCTGATGAAACAAAAATGGCTTTATGGCAATAAACACTTTAGGGGGGGTTGGTGTAAAAGAAGGGTGGTATAATGAAAAGAATGTTATCCCAACTGCAAAATAGTGGAGGTTCTATGATGCTGTGGGGCTACTTTTCTTCCAAAGGCCCTGGAGACCTTGTTAGGGTACATGGCATCATGGACTCCATGAAATACCGGGGCATTTTAAATCAAAATCTGGTTGCTTCTGCCAGGAAACTAAAACTGGGTCATTGTTGGATCTTTCAGCAGGACAGTGATATGAAGCATATGTCCAAATCAACAACAATGGTTAACTGACCACAGAATCAAGCTTCTGCCATTGAAAACCTGTGTGCTGATCTGAAGAGGAGGCTACAAGAGAGAGGGCCTAGGACCCTGGATGTTGTGGAGAGATTCTGTAATGAGGAATGGTCTCAGATGCCCTGCTCTGTATTCTCCAACCTTATAAAATGTTATAGGAGAAAACTCATTGCTATTTTATTGGCAAAAGGAAGAAGCACTCTAAGAAGGAGTAAATACAGTGGTGATAAAAGTTGTGGCAAATGTGTCTTTGATGAAAATAATTATTTCTTTGTTTTCTCTGAATAAATTTATTTCAATAAATTTTCAGTATATTTCAAAAGCTGTATTTTCAATTGGATTTTTTTTAGTCTGAGATGATGCTACTTCACCAGAAGGTGGATTTTTTTCTAATCCTTTTTTACTAATCTTTACAGTGGGTGCCAGTAATTGTGGAGGGCACTGCATATACCATGAAATTAAAATATGTTGCAAAAATGTGTACTTGTACTTGTGCATTTTGTACTATATTTCTTTTTCATAAAATTCATAAAAGGCAGCATGCTCACATTTTTTTATACTACTACAACTAAGACAGACTCTATATGCTCACCAGCTATAATACACTGGTAATAAAATGGTGAAAACCCCTTTTAAGCACCCAATATTGACCAGAGCCAGAGTCAAAAAGCTTGCCTCTGAGACTGATGTGGTGTTTTATATATTTTTATCAGCTGGTGCCACCTCCAGCACGAGCTGTAGGACCATTGTGATCTTGTCCAGCAGGTGTGGGCACAGTTTAAAGTGAATGAATGGAATATAAATCAAAGCTCCACTTAGGATGAAGACGGTGACATACAGGTACTCAAGCTGAGGATTGTCAACGATGGGTGCTAGAACAAGAAACACGGCCACCAGAAACACCAGGATAGGGACAAAAATAGGTACCTGGGAAAGCCACACAGAAAGAAAAGGGTAAAAAGATCTTCTTGAAATACACTATATGGAAAAAAAAAAAAGTTTGAGGACACCTGACCATAACACTCATACTGTATGTACTTAGTTAAACATCCCGTTTCAGATATAGTCCCCCTTTACTGTTATAATAAGCTCCATATTTCTGGGAAGGCGTTCCACTAGATTTTGGAGCATGTCTGTGGGAATTTCTGTCCATTCACCACATGAGTGTTAGTGATTTCAGTTCATCCCAAAGGTGTTCAGTGGGGTTGAAGTCAGGGCTCTGTGTAGACCACTCAAGTTCTTTCAGACCAACCTCAGAGTACCATGTCTTCTTTGAGCTCGCCCCATTGTGCACAGGATCATTGTCATGCTGGAACAGGTTTGGACCTCTTAGTCCCAGTGAAAGGAAATTGTAATGCTACAACATACAACAATATCCTAAACATTTGTCTGCTTCCAACTTTGTAGCAACAGCTTGGAGAAGGACCACATACTGGTATCATGGTCAGGTGTCCACAAACCTTCACCCATATAGTATACATACACACATTATAATTCTGCATTGTATATGTAGCAAAATTGTTGACAACTCTATAACTCAAAAATTTAAATAAGTGCTGACAAATTACAAATTAATCAATCCACAGGAATGTTAACGATGTCCTGTTTCATTGGGGTGTAAAGATGAGGTTGAATGCATGTACCATGGAAAAAAAATTATAACAGTACAAGAAATTCCAACACAAAAATCAGACAATTACAGTTTTGGCAAAATCTTTGATTTACAAAACATACATAATGGATAATATTAAATGTAATTAGGGCAATAGCAAAACATTTTACATGTCTGAACCATGTTAGAAATGGTCAGGAATTGGATTCACATTGTCTCCCTACACAGTGGCTATGATGCTAAAGGAGAGGTAAAAGTATCTAAAGATCACAGTTTTAGAATTGTACAGTTTAGTTGATTCTTGTGCCTGTCAAGCTTCAAGACTATTCATTTTCAGGTTCATAAGAACATGCTGTTACAAGAAAGGTTGGTAGTTTGTCCTGTGATAAGGGAGAACTAGTAAGTGGGTGGGAATTTGCAAGACCAAAATTAAATGAATAAATAAAATCAGATCCGAGAATGCCCTCGAGTCAATACAAAAAAAAAAAAAACATGCTGAGGGGAGTAATTGTGATTTAGACAGTGCAGGTACTCAGTGCTGTTAATTTCTCCAGGCCAAGGATCTCAGACTACTAATTGGAAGGGCACTGATAATTTAGCAACCAGTGTTTTGTAGAAAAATTGCAATGTTATTTGCACCTCATCATCATCACCTCAGGAATAAAAAATATATATTAGGCCACAGTTTAATGGACCTTTATGCATGTGAATTTCTCTTACCTTGTATGCACGAGGAAGATTAGAATTTTTAATTTTTAGGTAGAGTAGTCCTGATATCGTAAGTCCATAGAAGAACCAGGATGTGAAGCTGAAGGTCAAATGGAGTGGAATTAGAGGAAGAAATGGTAGATGCAATAAAACTGTTCACATCACATTACATTTATAACCTAAATTAAGTACAAAATTACAATTTGTAAATTCATGAAGTTATTTATCATTACTTATTTCACAAGTATAATAACTCTTATTATGGGCATACAGCTCTTATAATCAATTCTGTCATGTGTGCGTCATCACTCACACATATTTCACAACAGCAACACTGTCATACGCTTACATTTAATGCACACAAAATTAATTTCATTTTTTTCAGAAGCAATATTAAGCATTCTGATCTGGGTATATTATAAGCCCTATAATGCATTTTGTACCCTTTAAGTTGGAATCATAAAAAAAATGTATTGAGCTACTATTATTCAGACCTGAAAAAGTTGATTATGCCCCGGAAATTTCCAGGGATGATCACAATGAAAGCAATGATGGTGGAAAAGATGAGAGCTGGAGAAGGAGTGAGGTGTCGCACGTGGGCCATGGACAGGATGCTAGGCTGAAAGAACAACAGTGTATACAGCAACAAAAACCAAAGAAAAACATTTTTGGATAAGGTTTTATTAATGCTTACCATGTGACCCTCTCGGGCAGCTACAAAGACAATTCGTCCCCCGCCAAAAAACGATCCATTCAGCGTGCCAAAGCAAGAAAATGCTGCTGCAATAGACATTATCCAGCCCCATCTGCCCAGCACTTTATTGCTGTTCTCAAAGAAAAGATGGTGATACTCAGTGGGCCATTTTTCTATAATACATACAAGAATCTAGTGCTGTTCCAGAGGTGACACATGCATTATCTTCCATAAGTGCAAACTATGATGACATACCCCCAAGTAACTGCTACAGCACTGGACATCATCATCTCTCTAGGAGTCATGACAGCCAGATAACTGATATTGACCAGCAAGTAGAGGATTGTTACAATTGGGATGGCAATCATCAAGGCACGGGGAAGATTCACCTTTTACAAATGGATATAATGTAAATTTCAGTGGAATTTGTTTTTGATTCTATTTACAAATCTCATAAAAAATAATTCATGCAGAAATAGAGTTCCATTTCCTGTAGAGAATATTTTATATTTTCTTGTGGAAGGATGCATATTTACCAACTGAATGTGAATTCACCATTTAGGGTATTAAATATATATTGTAACAATTATGTCAAGTACACAATAGTGAATGCAACCTACCTCTGGCTTTTTCACCTCTTCAAGCACATTGGTTAAATTAGTCCATCCTGAGAAAGACCAAAGTCCCTGATACAGAGCCATTCCAATGGTACTGATTTCTAAGGCTGTTCCTTTAAAGGCAATGTGTGGATTTCCAAGGATTTCCATGTCATTTTGGCTCATGGCAATTATTCCACCAATAACAATCACCATCAGACCCACCATTTTAGCTACCAGGAAGATAACCTGAATGGCCATGGCGATGCGAACATTCAGCATATTGATGGAAGCCACCACGCAAATGCACACCACTGCTAAACATTTCACCACCAATGTAGGTGGAATGCAGCCTGGATAAAAAGGAGCCACGGCATACTGAGCTAAGCTCAAGGATACAGCCGCAATACTTGACGGCTTCACCACGATTATTATAGTGAATGCCAGAAAGAATGCAGGTAAGGGTCCGTAGATTCTCAGGACATAGGTGAAATTACCTCCAGATTCTCTGAAGATGGTGCCGAGTTCTGCATAACTGAGTGCAGCACATAGAGTCACCAGGCCACACACAGCCCAGATAATCAAGCTCGCTCCAGGGCTTCTAACATTCAACATCACAAACTGGGGGGACATAAAGATCCCAGATCCTATCATAGTGCCTGCGACCAGAGATACCGCACTAATTATCCCTACCTGCCGCTTCAGCTTCAGCCCTTTCTGCTCGTTGCTTGTCATGGTGCCGTGTGTGAGTGAAAATGAGCTCAATACATCTTGAACTACAAGAAAATTCTCTAACATGGGTAATAAGATACTAAGTACAAAGTATTTCTGATTAAATATTAACATTTAGGACAGCTTGCTGTACCGTGCAGAGGCAGAAGGCATTTAAGGGAGTTTCGGGGCAGGGAGGTTAAGGGAGATAAACTCACTTTTGGTTCATGTTTTTTGGTTCACAAGCAAATGTAATCCATAGCCATTTAAGGGACTATAAGTAACTAAGGGCATTGTAAAATGTTGTGAAGATTGTAAAATCTAAAAAATTGTATCACATTTCGTGCCAGAAAAAAATCTGATATTTTGATATTATTTTAATTCATAAAAAAGCTACATTACTAAAAACAGAAGATCCGACCACCTATATGTATTTATAAGTCCTAGACCTAGCCTTTAGGAAAACCCAAACAAAAATGATGTATTTAGGAAAACTTATGTATTTAGAAAAATTGTGCATTTAAAATGTTCAGTTAAAATATATAAACATTAAACATAAATTGTGAAATAAAAAAGTATAGACTCTCACTTTTGAATCTGGCAAAGCATTGTTTTGGGAACATCCAATCAAGCACTTATTACAGAAACTGATCTGGTGAAAACTTTTATTTAATTAATTACATTGCAGTCATCTAATGTAAAAAAAAAAAAAAAATGACAACAGCTCAACCAAGGAATGTAAGCATATTTCTCAAAATTAAATTAAAGTTAAGTTTATCTTAATACAGTACGTACAAGGAGTATCCAGCGTGATGCTTGTACTACCATTTAATAGCAATCTTCATGTTGCAGTACTTTTGGAAAGGATTGTAAAATGCAATTTAAGCATTAACCACCTGGTGAAACAGGAACTGCTTCAGAGTCTAACATGGTGCTTTATACATTTTTGTCAGCTGGTGCCACCTCCAGGAAGAGCTGCAGGACCACTGTGAGTTTATCCAGCAGGTGTGGACACAGTTTAAAGTGAATGAATGGAATGTAAATCAAAGCTCCACTTAGGATAAAGATGGTGACATACAGGTACTCAAGCTGAGGATTGTCAATGATGGGTGCTAGAACCAGGAACACGGCCGACAGCAACACCAGGATAGGGATAAAAATAGGTACCTGGGGAAACCATATAAAACAGAAAAGAACAGCTAAGAGACAAGGGAATGAAGAAAAGGAGTAATACTTTTTTCTTAGGCAGATAAAGTATCTTCTTCATTTTCATATAATAATTTAACAATCACGTGAAGCTCTCTCACCGTGTATGTACGAGGAAGATCGGGAAATTTTATTTTTAAGTAGAGCAACCCTGCTATGGTAACTCCATAGAAGAACCAGGCTGTAAAGCTGAAGATCAAATGGAGTGGAATTTGAGAAACAATACAGAGATTATTTCTTTATAAAAGACTAAAACTAGTCTTAACATGCAAAACCTGAATTAACTAAATATTCATAGTGCAGATGTTTCAAAGGCATGGAGTTTAGTCAAAAGATTTTATTTTGTTATATTGGTCATATTTATAATAACTCCTATCATAGAGAGATAGCTCTTATCATTTTTATCCTGCTATGTACTTTACACAACAGCAATAATGGTGTATACTGTATATACAATTTAAGTAATAAAGTGATTTAAAAGAAAATCACCCCATTCGAATCACTCCTTCTTTCAGAGTGAACAGTAATTATGTATTGAGCTAGTAGTTCCAGTGAAGTTGAAGGTTACGTTATCCAGACCTGAAGAAGTTAACTATGCCCTGAAAATCTCCAGGAATGAGCACAATGAGGGAGATGATGGTGGTGAAGATAAGAGCTGGAGAGGGAGTGAGGCGCCGCACATGGGCCATGGCCAAGATGTTAGGCTGAAAGTACAACAAACAAAATTGTTTTAAATGTGCTTAAAAAAATGGTGTGTCTGAGCTTTTATTCAGGAAAGTAATACTATATGAGGTGTGGCTGTTAAATAACACGACTGATGTTGTAATTCAGTTTTAATGTAGAAACCGTACATTTCAATTATATAGCATATTTTCCCTTCAATATATTTCCCCTGCAACTACACACCAATGCATTCTGGTCATCCACTGATCAAAGCAGGACAGTAGGTCTTCTTCTTCCCTTAGTTGTCTCAGAGGCTATGTCGTTTTCCTCGTTACTTCTGGAACAGACTCAAAATGAGTTCCCCTGAGTGCACATGGTGCTAGATCAGGCGTATAGAGAGCGTAGTAAGGTACGGTGATGCATTTCTGGGCCAAAAACTGCTCCACTGAGAGCACTGTGTGCTGAAGCATTGTCCTGATAAAGGAGGAAACCATTTTCCCACAGCTGTCTTTCATCTGACCCCTTCACGCAAAGTTTTGAGAACCTTTTTGTAATAGTGTTTGTTCATTCTTACTTCAGTGGGAACCCAGTTCTCCATGGCCTTGAACGTGGACTTGTTTTGTCGAGCTCTCTTCATCAGGCAACCTACATGTTTTCCAGTGCACTGATTGCCATTTTGTCTCAGGATCGTACTGATCTGGACTGCTCATTCTCATTATTTAATAGCCACACCTCATATAAGAACATTTTCATAAACCAAAATAATACGTGGAATTTTTTAAAATGGCATGGAGGTGCCATATACAGCACTGTCACATTGCCTCTTCACAGCACCAGGGTTCCATCCTGAGCTTGGATAACTGTTTGTGGGAACTTTTGCATGCTTACAATTACATTGAAGTCATTTGGCAGATGCCCTTATCCAAAGCAACTTACATATATCACATTTTTTGTACAACTGAGCAGTTGTGGGTTAAGGGCCTTGCTCAAGAGACCAGCAATGTCAGTCATGAGGCTGGGATTTGAACTCACGATCTTCCGATCAACAGTCAAGTGTCTTAACCACTGAGCTACCACCACCCTGCATGCTCTTCCTACGTTGTTGTTCTTTTCCTCCAAGTTCTGTTTCCACCTTGAAAAAACATGCTGATAAGTGAACTGGTTACTCTAAATTGTCTATATGTATGAAGGACTTGTGGTGGACGTGGTTGTGCATGGTGCCCTTTGATAGAATGGCATCCCATCCAGGGTGTATTTCTGCCCCATATCCAGTGTTCCTGTGATAGGCTCTATAATCCATCTATCCATCCATCATGACCCTGACCTGAATAAGCAGTTATTGAAGATGAATGTACCAGAAACATTTCTTAAGAAACTAGCTTAAATATAGAAGTAGACCCAGCTGCATTGCAGCATTCTAAAGAGTGAGTACTGCATTAATAGCCTTCTATGCATTTTCTATGCTGGTTTTCCAATGCATGTTGCAGGGGAAGCTGGAGCCAATTCCAGCTGAATTCAGGGCACACCCTGCATGGGTCACCAATCTATCAAATGACACAGAGACAGACATACACAAAGAAAAGCCCCAGATCAACCCATGGATCAATCTCAGAACCTTCTTAATGCAGTGTGAACCTTGCATTAATAGACTTTTAAAAAGTAAATGTTGAGTGTGGTCTGAAAAAACAGACTGCTGTAGGTAAAATGATGAAGGCAAAATAATATTATTTCTTGTTTTCCTTACCATATGACCCTCTCGTGCAGCTACAAAGCAAACTCGTCCTCCACTGAAGAAAGATCCATTCAGAGAACCAAAGGATGACAAGGCTGCTGCAATAGACATCACCCAGCCCCAGTTGCCCAGGACTTTATTGCTGTTTTCAGAGACAAAACACTGTCAGCTGTAAAATCTGCTCAATCACTGACCAGCAACATACTCAGTATGCCATGCCATTTTCTGCATACAGGAAAAAAAAAACTTACCCCCAAGTAACTGCCACAGCATTGGACATCATCATCTCTCTTGGAGTCATGGCAGTCAGATAACTGATATTTACCAGCAAATAGAGGATTGTTACCATTGGGATGGCAATCATTAATGCCCGGGGAAGATTTACCTTTCACAAATGGATATAACCTAGAGATCAGTACATCTTTTGTGACATATACAAATTTCATAATAATCATTAACTGACTTCTAGATACCTCTCAAAAAAGATATCTGTTTCCATTAGAGCATCATAGAATATCATTTTGCTGTAGACAAATGCATAAATGTAACAATTATATGTACTGTATTAACATCCTCAACACAAAATATCTTACATCTCACCTCTGGATTTTTCACCTCCTCAGTGACAAAGTTTAGATTAGACCATCCTGAGAAAGACCAGAGACCCTGATACACAGCCATTCCAATGGGACTGAGCCCCAACTTTGTGCCCTGAAAAGCAGTGTCCAAATTGCCAAGGCTTTCCAGGCCATTCTGGGCCATGGGTACCATTCCCCCAATCACAGTTACTATCAGAGTCATCACTTTGGCCACCAGGAAGATAACCTGAATGGCCATGGTGAAGCGAACATTTAGCATATTGATGGTAGCCACCACCAAAATGCTCACCACTGCTATACATTTCACCACCAGTGTAGGTGGAATGCAGCCTGGATAAAAAGGAGCCACAGCATACTGAGCTAAACCCAGGGCCATGGCTGCAATACCTGCTGGCTTCAACACGATTATAAAAGTGAATGCCACAAAGAATGCAAGTAAGGGTCCGTAGATTCTAAGGACGTAGATGAATTCGCCACCAGATTCTCGGAAGATAGTCCCGAGTTCTGCATAACTGAGCGCAGAACATAGAGCCACCAGACCACTCACAGCCCAAATGATCAAGCTCGCTCCAGGGCTTCCAATGTTAGTCATCACAAACTGAGGGGACATAAAGATCCCTGATCCGATCATAGTGCCCGCCGCCAGAGATACTGCGCTGATTAACCCTACCTCCCGCTTCAGCTTCAGTCTTTTGTACTCTCTTCTTTTCATGATAGAAGTGAAACTGAGCTAATGCAATGAAAGTACAGTAAAAACCAGTGATGGGTAATAAGACACTAAGTCCAATGTATTTCTGTTTAAATATTAACATTTATGGCAGCTTGGGGAAAAAGGTACTTAAAAATGCTTTAGTGTAACTTGGGGCAAATAAGTTTTTTGTGAACATTAGAAAAACCTGTTTGTGTCTTACCATTTTAAGGCACTCCAGCTAGTCCATATATTTACAGTTTTTTTCAATTGTTTACACACAATTTTAAAAAGCGGGTTCTTTTTTTCAAAATATAATCACAATTACCCAAACACCACACTCAATTTGCAGAATTCCTAGATTGT
>JAOVYU010000002.1:18801253-18818240 GCA_025674565.1 Synodontis membranacea
CTCTCTCTCTCTCTCTCTCTCTCTCTCTCTCTCTCTCTCTCTCTCTGATGAAATGGCGGCCCATCCAGGGTGAATTCTCCTTGCATTGCGCCAAGTATTCTCAGGATAGGTTCCAGGTCCACTACGATCCTGACCAGGGTTAAGTGGTTACTGAAGATGAATGAAAGCTCACTGCAGTCCATTGCAGTAAGAACTTTATCCCGGTCAGTGTCGTGGTGAATCTGGAGGATATCTCACAAAGACACACACATTCACATCCCCCCGACCCCGATCCATGGTCCGAACTCATCAATGGCACGTTTCTAATTAAATGAGCAACCCTGACTCTTGAACCAAGAGCATGTTAATGACACTGATTTCAACCAGGTGTGTTGGAGCAAGAATAGATGGAAGAAATGCAATACGTGAGGGTCCAGGAATAGGACAGAGAAACACTAGATCCGTCTGCGGACATGTTTTTGGGAGGTGGGAGGAAACCGGAGAACCTGGATGAAACCCACACAGACATGGAGCAGAACATGCAAAAAAAAAAAAAAATCGTTGAAATGTTTCCATAGCCAAATGATTTCGTGCAGTTACTTCTGATGTGGTACTACCTTTAGACATTATTAAAGATAAAGTTAAAGCATATACCATGATACAGAGCCAACAGTGATGTTGGGTTGTACTGTATGGTGATGATGAGATGAGATAAGTTTCCATAGCAATCAGTCTGCAAAAGAGTGAATAAATGCAGTCAGGAAGCCCATCTGTTGTTGGAAATGGGTTCCCTCTTTGAGGAGGTTCGTTCATGCCCTTCGGATCCCCCTTCATCAAATTATTTTGTTACGACGATGATGATGATGATGATGATGATGAATGCATGACTCATATTCTCCGCCCCTTAACTCATGTGGCGTCCGTTTAAACTTAGCGAGTCCATTGCAGGACTCAGTGCGGTGTAATCAGCAGCAGTGAAGCGCGATCTGTGACATTTCTACACCCTTCATCACAGCCCTGTCCGCGCGTAAGCACTTCAAACCGACGCGATTGTATTTCACGCTTTGCACTTTGTCGGACTTTTTCCGAATAGGACTTATAGCACATGTGTCCACGCCTGGCGCAGTGAAAGAGACGCTGCGCGGTTTGTGTTTGCAAAGAGGTTTTTTCACTGTTTTAATCGATTTGCATGACTTAAAAAACAAACAAACAAACAAACAACAACAAAAAAGGATCATCCAAAGTGGAGCCGGTGAGTAGCTACTCGACTTATTCGAAGTCATTTTATTCGACTTATTCGACACAATTGTTCCTGCATGCCGTTTCCCTACTGATCACTAAAGGATAGACTTTCTTGTAGGATATTAGTGAGGAAACTACTGTTGGGTTAGTACTGCTCAGCTGGAGACAGCTATTTATGTTTTCGACTTTTATTCGAATTAATCGCATGCATTTGGTGTTCAGAGGGTAAATGTAAAGCTGCATCACCAAAAAAAAAAAAAAAAAAAGACTTTCTCTTGACCTGCTGGTACTTTAGTTATATGAGATGCTTCACATATGTTAAATAAATAAAAATTAAAAATAAATAAATAAATATGTTTAATTGTGGAACATTTTCTTTACAGAGCTTTAACAATTTGTGTTTTTACAACTTTTCCACAAGGAGGCTATTTATTTATTTATTTACTTAAAAAAAATCTTCACGTTCCCATACTTAAAATAGTCTCTTTTATGGAAGTTGATTGTTACTGATAATAATCTCTTGGTCATTTATTATTATTATTATTATTATTATTATTATTATTATTATTCTCTTGGTCATTTATTATTATTATTATTATTATTATTATTATTATTATTACTAATAAAACCTTTAGGGTGGTCAATGAAAGAAAAAAAAAAAAAAAACACGTGTGAAGTGCAAGAACACCTAAGCAGCAGGTTGTTGTTATGCCATTTTCTGTAGAAATACACTGGAAAAGTGATTACTGAAATTTGGCAGGCATGTGTGCTATATCTCAATTGAAAATGGCAGGATATAGGTTGTAATGATCTTGTTAAGGGAATTATAATTACGTACTAATCCACCACGAACAGCAGTCCATTTATGGTCTATATTTTCTCTTTCCCTTGTTCACACTGGTTGTAGTGCTGTTTTATTTATTTATTATTATTATTTTTAACTTTTTTATTTCGGTTTCTCTAAACTCACCAGAATTACAGTATACAGTGGTTTTTTATTTATTTATTTTTTTTTTTTTTACATATAGATTGATCAGATATCTAAACATTGTATTGAAGTTAAAAGCAACATTTTTGTCATAGATGAGTTTTCATTTGCTTCACTGATGTGATGTACATCTTTTTTGCACAGGCTCCATCTAACTGTATGACTGTGATAGTCTGTAAATTAGTTTAAATTTTTGATTATTTGTATACCACTGGTGGTTCCAAACTCCAATTCCTCCAATCTGGCTTCACTCTTACATGTTACAATAAAATGTAAGAATTTGAATGATCCGATCAGTTCCAGAATGGTTGGTTAAAGTTGTGGGTGAAAATTCACTATTAATTGTTGCTGATTTTTTTTTTTTTTTTTTTTTTTTTTTTTTTTTACCATTGTAAAAAACAAAATAGAAATTGCGGTTCCGGTATAAATTATACTTGAATTTAAAGTCAGGTTCATAAATATTTGGATGTTGACAACGTTATTGTTATTTTGCTGTCTACCACGGTATGCTAGAGTTACAATTAAATAATGCTTTACAACTTTTAGCTTTAATTTAAGGATATTCTCATCAGCACTCGGATGAGCAGCATAAGAATTGCAGCACTTGTTATATCTGGACATCTTATTTTTTAAGGGATCTGTTACATACAAGGAGATATACTCAGTATACTAATTGTGGTGAAATTCTTGGTAGCATGTTGATTATATACGAAGACATAAGAGAGAAAGAGGGCAGACAGCAGACAGTGCAAGGTAAAATATCACCATAGTCAGTGACCGTACACCGTGTGACAAGGCAGTGTTGTATAGATATGTTTTTTATGAATTTTCCAGGTTCAGAAGTAGTTGGATCTGAGTTGCATCCTCGTGACAGATGCTTTGTTTCTGTTGTTTTTTTGTTCAGAAGTAGCTTCTGCTGAAGCACCCTGTCTTTGCTCTCAGGCTGTAATAGCATTCGCCAGACTACAGCAATGGGGACAGCCTGTGATGTGGACGACTGGAGTCCTTGATTCTTTTCCTTGCTTTGTCTGTGCAGCACTTGTTGTAAATGCCCCGCAGTGACAGAAGGGCCACCGCATTATGATTGTTAGTTTGGAAATTATTAAATTAAATTGTCATTTTTAATACTCGGTTGCAAACCCATTTGTAGTCAATGACTGCCTGAAGTCTGGAACCTAGTAGTCTGTGTCATCAGACGCTGTGGTTTTTTTTTTTGTTTTTTCTCCATTTCAGTGCTCTGCCAGCCATTTACTGCATCTGTCTTCAGATCCAGCTTGTTCTTGGGGCATTTTGTCTTCAGTTTTGTGGTAATTCAAGTTAAATGCATGCTAAGTTAGTTAAATTCCACTTATTTGCCTTAAAAAAAAAAAAAAAAAAAAAAAGTCTTGGGTTGCTTTCAAAGTATGCTTCGAGTCATTGTCTATCCAGCACTGGGTTTTTAAGCCTAGAGTTGAATCTGAGCATTAAATATAAGCCTGTACACTTCAAGAATTCACCTGGCTGATTTTGTCAGTACTCACATCATCAGTAAATACTAAAAGATGAAACAGTTATACTGGCAACCATACACTGCCAATGCCCTAAGAGGAAATGGTATGATTCAGATCATAAGCAGTTCCCTCCCTTCATTATACTCTTCTCTTCCCATCATTTTGGTGCAAGTTTATCTTTGTCTCATCTGTCCATAGGTTGTTGTTCCAAAACTGTATGGGTTTTTAAGCATCCTAGATGAGCCCTATGGCTATGTTTTGCTAGGAGAATGAAGCCAAGGGCTCTTTTATTAGGAAGGTTACCAGTTATTCTAAGTTAAGTTACCCATGATTGTAACTAAAACATGTAATTGGAATACCCCCTGGTCTATCTGTTTTTAAGGGTCACCAGGGGTTTGGTTCTTGTGGTAAACCCTCTGTATTTACTCTGGTGAAG
The DNA here is from genome assembly GCA_025674565.1 of Synodontis membranacea. NCBI lineage: Eukaryota > Metazoa > Chordata > Actinopteri > Siluriformes > Mochokidae > Synodontis > Synodontis membranacea. The sequence goes on from JAOVYU010000002.1 coordinate 18,805,389, forward strand.
CCTTATCTTCATTGTTGATTTCGACATGAATATGCCTACTGTACATCCTGTAGGGTGCGCTAGATCTGGCCAACTGTTGTTTTCCATGATTTTGGTGTTCCTGATTTGACCACATCTAATGAATTTGCTCTCTCTCTCTCTCTCTCTCTCTCTCTCTCTCTTTGTGTTCAGAGTAATGGTTGTTTGCTTCACTGGCAGTGACTTTTTTATTGATCATAAACAGCAGCAGATTCTAAATTCAAATGCAACGTTTGAAATCAACTCTATCCCTTTTATCTGCTTACTTATAAGTGAAATAATGAGGGAATAAGACACGTATACTTGGAACAGCTGAGCAGTCAAATGTCCAATTGCTTTTGGTCCCTTTCCTACTCTATTCAACTAATTTATATGGACACACCCTCAAATATGTTCCGCACCCTTTACTTTCAGATTTAATTGGAAACTTTAAAGCCTTTAAAAGCCTTCTTTCTGTTTGAATGAATGAAATCATGAATTGATAAAATTGATTAAATCGTTTCTTGGGAAGATAGATCCAGGAGAATTGCTGTAAATGGCTCATGAATGTTTTCAGGAGTACCTGTTACAGAATATTCAGCCCTGTTATGTATTATAGATTTTTAATATAGGCATTTATTTTAGTTTATACTTTGTATTGTTTTGCTTTATATTACGGTTGGTCAGAGTCGGGGGAACACGTTTATATAATAGCTTATAGTCCCCTTTTTTGATTTTCATGGCTGTAAAGTTAGAAATGAAAGTGGCATCCTATAAAAAAGGAACCATTACGACTTCAGTCCCATTTTAGATATAGAACATTATGACTAAAGTATAATTCCTGTAGTTCCTATAGGAGTGCGTATGCATGAATATGTGCTTTTCCATGTCACTCTGCAATCATGGCTGTCTGTAAGATTTCAAGAAAGACGTTAGGTTCCTGTAACCTGGAATTAAATGTGTCAGTATATGTGCAAGTTACAGTAGCTGTAAAAAGGCTGTACGAAGCAGCGAGCAGAAACTGAAAGAGGAAGAAATGAGACAACGAAATTGGTGAAATCAACTTGGGGGGGCCATGAAAATTTACTTCAATTTAAAATAGAAAAAAAAAAAAAAAAAAGTGCCCTGGTTTGTTTCATAACACATTTTCATTGATTCGCCTACATTTTTCCCGCAGTGGCGAGCTGAATGTTAGCTGAGCTCCATCTCACGTGTACATGTGCATGCGAAGGGAGGGAATGGGTTGGCGAGATGCTGAGAGAGAGAGAGAGAGAGAGAGAGAGAGAGAGAGAGAGAGAGAACAATATCTCTCAATGAACAGATGTGCAAAAGCCTTTTAAGGTCTGAGAGCTTTCATGAGGCGCTGATGGCCATTCAGTAGCACCTTCTGTATGGGGTTGAATTTTCGAATGCATGAAATCCCAAAACAATAGGGCTAATTTTTCATCCAGCAGCTTTGGTCCTACATCAAACCAGTAGAAGTCATTAGCGTACTGCTAAATGAGGCATGTGTGGTTGCTTAATCATCTTTAGCATAAATTTTGCTTATCTCAAAATATTCAGACCACACCAAGTGAGAATACCAGCCCTCGTCACCATTGAAGAGCCCACTGCACGTGACTTTTGCAGTAAGAATTTTGCTTTGTTTATTTCATGTGAAATGGGGTAGAGTTAATAGAGGGTTGTTTTGTTCTGTCTTGCTTAATACGTGACAATTATATATTATTTATGAGAATGGCATATAAAACAATGGGAAATTTGTCATGTCCGCACAAGACTCAAGACCGGTCCATGTATATGCATCTTGCCCCAGAGACAAGTTTAATATAAATTGCAGAAAGACTGAAAACAAGAGAATATATTATGAGTACAGATTGAAATAACTGAATAATATCCTGAGCTCTTCTTTCAGGCAGGCAGAGCAGAATGGATCAGTACGACGTCACCAATAGTTCAATAAGAGGTGTTTGTTTTTGAGATGATGAAAATATCAGAACTCTGAGTACTGGCTGGTAGTCATCAACTGATGCTGATCTGATAATGAATCAATACTGACATTCTCTTAGAACGCTTCTGTTTAAGGTACGTGAAACATTAGTGTTGAATCCTCACAGCTACAGTTTGATGCTGAAATCGGGGTGCTGCATGGGCAAATGTTCTCCCTGTGTCCATGTAAGTTTTCCTCTAGGTTCTCTGGTTTCCTTCCACCTCCAAAAACATGGTGGTAAATGCATTGGCTACTCTAAATTCCCCATTAGAGCAATTTACTCTTTTGTGTTTTCAGAGTCATGATTCATCATGGTTCCCAAAGAACATACAGTAAAATCAAAGAAAATGAAGGTTGATTTTTATTTTTTTTTTATAGGCACTAACTACACCAGTATTCTAGGAATAACGGTGCAACAATGCACTGCCATGTTGCATGGAACGTGGATGGCAGTTTCAAGTATGTCAGACTGTTTAAAAAGAAATATTTCATCACCTGTTGTCATGTGGCTCATTAAGCCCATCAGTTTCACGTCCCTCTATTCCTTGGTGACGTTGGGAAGTTCTAAAACTGTTCCATTCAATAAGATTCTTAGAAATCATGCAAGGTCTGATCTGGTGGCTGTTTATTTGATCGATGATGAAGGATTACATTTGTTTTTTGGTCTTGCTGTTTAATCATTTGCTTGCTTAGTACTAAGGTGCAGTATGCAGTTTTGGTTCTCATCAGCTTATAGCATTTAAATCAATGTCCTTCATGTCAGTGTCATGAAAATTGCCCACGTCATGCCTGAGGAAATGTTGCAGGCAGGAAACTGTATGTGTGTATGTGTGTGTTAGTTAATGATTAAGCAGCAGCCTGCCCGTCTGCAGTGGAGGACTAGAGAGAACTTCTGGACAAGCAGAGTCCATGTCAGGCCTGCTCTGTGTGTGGGGAATGACATTTATTCCCACTGAGCCAGAAACACTGTATTCTCCATCAGCCTGACATGCAAGAGCAAGGTTTTTGTTTCCTTTGAGTGTACTGATACACTGGCCAGATAAAATGCTGAAGAATTATTGTAATCCAGATGCACATTAGCAGAAGACGTATAGACTGAGGGTGTAACCAAATATACATGCATTATTTAGACTGAATAGATATGGGTTTTTTTAGGATGGGGGGGGGGGGGGGGCGGCTTGTTTGTTTTTATGTTTGTTTTTTCAAAAATGCCAGGAAGGTTCACATGGCATCTGGTTGAAACTAGATGTATTCATTGGGACTGGTAGACCAATTACATTTGCTTGAAAATATTGCTGAGGTTGAGGAACTGTCAGAGCCAAGATCACACAACATACTGAGAGTGTTGGCGTTTCTACATCTTGTTTTTCCAGTGTTCCCATGGGTATAGTCATAGGGTTCATATTTAACAAAATAACCTTACGGTTATGAAGATGCCTGTTTCATGCAAACAGATACAAATACAGCTAGTGACAATGCATTACATGCCTAATATGGACATATATGTTACGGTTTCTGTGGACAACACAGAGACTGGAAAGTTAATGAAGGCAATTAAAGGAAATTAAAAAAAAAAAAAAAGTTGAACAAAAAAACAACAACAAAGAAATTCTTAAACTGGACTTCATTTAGCATATTGATTGAGTATTTATTATCCAAGAATTATAGGGAGCAATGCATCTTGCACACATAGACACATGAACGCCAAGCTGTTTCACACTTCACACAGGAAATCTTCCATGCTTAGACAAGGCGTCACTCTTCCTCTGTCAGGGTTTCCGTGCAGTCATTTATAGAAAGGGAGCTTCTCCACGCTGCTCTGGCAGGAAACAGGGATCAGACATGGCTGATTTTTCAGGCAGTGCTGGAAATGGTGGGTGGATTTTTCCGAGGTGTTGATCAGCTTACGAGTAGCTCCATGTGTCAGGCTGTTTGCATGACTGTTAATTTGTGAATGAGCAATTGAATGAATGCAACCTAATTATTATAATGGCACTAGTACTTTGCATATTATTATTATTATTATTTTGCAATTAAGGGGCGTATATTTAGAAATTGAATTTTACTGAAAATAGGATAACCATATTCATTGAAAATCTGGGTTTAATCTTACCAGGAGGAAGGCTAGTGAGCAGTAATTACATGAGATGAGCTGTACTCTAATTATCTATACAGGTCAAGATCAGCTAATGGTTTGGTTAAGACTCTTTGAATAAAATATTGCTGAAAGGTCTTGAACTTTTTAATTGCAATACTATAAATAGTAGTTTGAAGATGGAGGTAGGGTAGGGTAAATTGTTTTAAAGGGCGCACGTTATTAGACTGGGACTGAATATTTTGCATGTTCGTGGCCATGATGTGTTGCTGATAATTGGTAATGATTTCTGTTATCCAGTCATGCACTCAGTATCCTGAAATCTTGATGGGCTTTGCTCTTGATGGGCTTTGTGGTTTGCATAATCAATTCAGGCTAACAATACAGAGCTTTGCCACCTGCCACATCATTGTGAATAGGTAAAAATTCAAAATAAAAGGGGGGGAGGGAGGGGTACATGATCCCTCTAGGTTCACATGTTCTAGCTGTTGGCCTCCTTTGAGGTGATTGATGTTAATGGAAATGCACACTATATTGCCAAATGTATGTAGACCCCTGACCATTACACTTGAGATTGTTGGACAACCCATTCCAAAAACATGAACATCCATGTGGAACTAATGACACTGATGTAGAATGTGTAGGACTGGCTGGCGTTCATTAATCCGATTCATCCTAAAGGTGTTCCTTGGGGTTGAGGTCAGGGCTCTTTGGTGGCTACTGGTGTTCCTCCACACCAAACCATGTCTATGTGGACTTTGTATTGTGCTCAGGAGTACAGTCATGCTGGAACAGGAAAGGACCTTCCCCAAACCGTTGCCACAAAGTTGGACGCATTCACATTGTCTAAAATGTCTTTGTATGCTGTGCCGTAAACATTCCCCTTCATCCAAACTGTGAAAAAAAATCCAGACCATTATCAATCCTCCGCCTGTTGGCAATGTTTACTGTTGGCATTTCATTCGGTTTAATTCTCCTGGCATCTGCCAAACCTAGACTCATTCATTAGAATATCAGATAGTGCAGCTTGATTGAACACTCCAGAGAGCATTTCCACTTCGCCAGAGTCCAGTGGCTGAATGCTTTACACCACTCCAGCTGAAGCATGGCATTGTGCAGAATGATCTCAGGCTCGTGTGCAGCTGCTCGGCCATGGAAAGCTTCCGACGCACGATTCTAATGTTGCTTCCAGGGACAGTTTGTAGCTTTGTAGCAAGTGTTTAAGCACAGGATAGGTAATTATTTATTTATTTATTTTGCATGCTTCAGCCACCAAAACTCTGCAGCCATGCTCTGTGAGTTTTTTGGTCTACCATTTTGTATAAAAGCTGTTGTTGCTCCAAGAAGCTTCCATTTCACAATTATGCGACTACAAGTTGGCCGGCACAGGGGAATCTTGCGACAGTGTCGTGTTTAAAGTCACTGAGCTTTTCAGTATGACCGCTTCTACTGCCAATTTTTTTTTTTCGAATGGTTGTGTGCTTTATTTGATATATCTGGTTGCAGTGGTGTGGCCAATAGACAGTAAAAAATAAAAGAGTTCAGGGAGAAACTCCATAGGGTTTGATTGGCGAGAAGTGAAGCTAGTTCCTGGTGAGCCTTTTGCTGACTGTTTGTCTGCTCCGAGGCAAAAGGCTCAATTTTGATGACACAAGGCAGTATAAAGCAACGGGGAGCTGCCTCACTGTCGGTGGTAGCTGGGCCCAAAAAAATTCTTCTGGCTCACTTTCTCACTTTGACTTTGAATGTGACTTTGACAATTCTTTTTTTTTTTTTTTTTTTTTTTTTTTTTTTTTGAGTGCAGTTGATTGTGGTAAGTGTTCTGATTCACTGAGCTCTTGAAAGGGTACTACTAATGGCTGAATAGGTTTTTCAGATTTCCTTTAGGGCTTATTATCCAAGCAATATGGCCATGCGATGGCTGTTGCAGGTTTGTGACTTTTATTTTTAGAATAGTTGGAGGAAACCTTTATTATGCGGCCTTAACGCGAGTTATGAGGTTATAGAGGCTGTTGCTGTGTTATGTTGCTCTAGAATGTAACAGTCACGTAAAGGGACAGAACGGTTCAGAAGTAATGTTAATTCAGTTCATTGGTGTGACCCATATTAAGGAGGGGTGTGTACATACTTTTGGCCAAAGAGTGATTTACCTTTTGGCCCTTGACTATCTGAATGCCCACTCCTTTCTGCATTATGGCATATTTTAGTCTGTATTCACACCGCAAAGTTGTTTCTGTCTATATGAAATTACCTAAACGCATCATTCCTGTTTTTCACCTTCTTGTCGACATATGCCATAATAAACACTTGAATAATGAGTATTTCAATACCTGCCCACATCCCTAGTTTAACAAAACCTAGGACTACGCAGTGAAAATATCATGCCAGGGTGAGTTCCACGTTGCTGTGTGTGCCTACGTTTTTCAGCAGTTGATAGGAGGTGTTAGCTTGGGAATTGGAAAGTGCCAAACACTAAAGTCGGACATGCCAACAAGTGACATCTGTTGCTTTTTGTACGTATGATATTGGTATTTCATTGCAGTGAATTATTTTTTTACTCTTAATGCTGAACAGGGCAGAATTCATAAACGGAAAAATATATTCTCTCCTCAGTTTTGTTCCCATTAATTCGTTTTAAGAACCCTGCTCGGAGAACGTATCCTGCTTGTGTGCGCGCGGCGCGTGTGCTCGTATCCACTGTACGCTGTTGTTCTGAGGCCTGGTCAGGTTACTCTCACTCCATTGTAGGTTGACCTGGTTGAGTGAATACCTGAGGACATGCATTAATGATGAGAGCTTTGACTGAGTTGTAGCTTTATTCTCTCTCTAGCTCTTTCTCTCTCTCTCTCTCTCTCTCTCTCTCTCTGGGACCAGATGGTGTGAAAGAAATTGCTAAAGGGGACTGGGAGTAAGGAGGGATGACGCCATTGTTGTTTGATGTGAACATATGGCTGGTAGCATCCAGTTCTTGTAGCAGTGTTTATTGGTTGCTCTTCAGTTAAATAAAGCACTGTTGGTTCATCGAGAGCTGCGTTTAATTTCTTTCCCTTTTATAATATAACGGTACATTTCGGGTCAAATGGATGCAAATCAATTACTTGATACCCTATGGTGCAGTTGTCTTTTGGCTGCAGCTCAGTTTCTGTAGCTTAATCGAGCCTATTTCTGAGCAGCGAGAGTTGTGAGGGAAAAAGAAGTGCTTGGTGTTCGTACATACGTGGGCTCCTTTCACAGTCTTTTGTAATACTTTAAGGCGTCAAACTTGCCGGAGGAAAAAAGTTTTCTTTTCACACCCAGCAGTCACCTTTTTTTTTTTATTTTATTTTTTTAATAAACACACCTCTACACAGTCAGAGTCTCTCCATTGAAGGTCACACGTGGTGGGTTATGTGTGAGAGGCTGAGCGGGAGAGAAAGAGAGAGGAGCTGACAGCTTGGGTTCCTCTCGCGTGGTGTAACAGCCTGTGTGTGGGAAGGAGTTCACTGCCACAATGAAGACGCCACCGAGTTATTACAGAGCACAAACCAGAGGAATCCAGAAATTTTGAAATGAGACGAGGATGAGGCAGACATGAGTGAACATCTTGGCAAAGATGTTCTTGTGGAGGTTTTAGCCAGATTTCCAACAATAGAGCTGAGCGATTCGGTAAAAAAGAATCCTGAGCAGTGCAAATACGATTCTTAAATACATTTTCAAATTCGGACCTGGAACATGAAAGATGCATATTTGCTTCTGGGAGCGGTTAGGTTTGTATTGCACTAACTTTATCTACGTGAACTTTGACCTGTAGCTTCAGGAGCTACCGCGAGTCACAAGATCTATGGTCTCTTTGGTTGGTAAATGGTAATTGGTAACTAGACAATTCCCCTGCGGCAAATCGTGAGAGAGATGCAGTGGCCGTAGCAGTCACACCACCAGAGGTCACGTGGTGAGGTCACAGAGCGTCAGGGCAAGTTTCACTTCACCATGTTAGCTTATTAGCATGCTAGCATGCTAACATGCTAACGCTAACACCACCAGAGGTCATGTGTTCAGGTGACAGAGCGTCAGGGCAAGTCTCACCTGAGTGCTTGAAAGCTGGCACTGTCAGTGCATTCCTATGGAATCTGCAGTGAAATGAATGAGAGTCAGTGGGGAAAAGTAATAGCACCCTCAATGCATCTCTATGGGAGCTCGGTGTGTTTGAGCGTGAATAACGTCGCCATGGTAACGTAATCTGATGAACGAAATAAAAGCATAGTGAGTCCAACCGAGACGCACGGTTTGGTGTATTATTTGTCTCTGTGCGATGAGCTGTGATTGAGTTATTCAAAATCGAAATTTGGTACGGAAGATGAAGAAGTCTAAACAGAAGAACAATAGGTATGCAGTTTCACTGCATCCCTAATAAACTGCTAGTTGCCTTTATCAAGTACCGGTTACGTGATGTGTTCCTTGTAGTTTTCTCACTGTAGTTTGGCACACAGCTGAAAAAATCTGTATCGTCCACTGATGTATGCTAGGGCTTTGTAATAAAGTGGGTTTTTTTTTTCTTTCTCCTCTGCGTGCTAGGAGCTTCTTGCTGTCATCTCAGTATTCATTGGGGAAGTCGGGCACTTTTATGGTTAGTAATGCATAACCACATATTGTTCCCTTTTCATTATTCGCATGAAGAATTAATTATATAGATTGTCAGATTCTTTTACAGATATCTTTAATATTTAGTAAAAAAAAAAAATGTCGGGTTAGAGTATATTAAAGTTGCGTGTATATAGACTGCAATTTCTCTTGTCTTATTTTCATCAATACTTCCCTCGAATCTTTGAAAGCACTCCTGTGCAACATGCTTGAGGATGATGTGTTGGTTTGTTGTCTAGCACTGCACCTCTTTCTGCTCTTCCTCTGTATATCGTCACATGTACAGCGTAGAATTCAGCAATGCTGTGTTTTCAGGAGCTGGGTGCAATAGTGTACCTTTTTTTTTTTTTTTATTCCATGGGTTTTAAGCATTTCCAAACAGGCAAGCACTTCCTACACCTCCACTGAAGCGCAGAATCGTTTCTCACTGTCAGACTCGTAGGAGTAGAAGGTCTATCTGCAGTCTCTAGAGCCTGGTGTCTAAAGCTGTAGTAGCATTTAATAACTGTATATTTAGAGCTAAAGAAAGCCCACTCTGGAAAAGAAAAGCAGGGGAGAAAAAAAAACTTCACACCCCAACACTCCTTTGTGATTTATTAACTTGAGCGTTAGCTAAGATGCTGCTTATGAAACTCGTGTAAAGGAATAGTATTGGATGTGACACCTACTGCATTGTAAACGTGCTTAATCGTTAATGATTTACATTCAGCTCGATTCTGAGATGGTGTGTATGTGAAAATTTCTGTCGACATCCTCTTTGAGGTATTGTGATCTCCCCTCAATAACTCCTTCCTTCCCTGGAGGAGTCGGCGATTTAAGGCAAGTCAACATCCGGAAGAGGTATAGTCTATTGTTACCCATAAACCCACAGGATATTTAGGGTGGGCATTTTCCCCCACATCCTGTTGTTCATCTGCATTGTCCCTTTATGAAACAGTATGAGCACGATGAGCCTGAATTAATAAGTTTCTAGTAAACTAGATCCATGAAACACATTTGCATTTATTTTTCTTATTGGTGGGTTTGTGATGAATTCAGGGTCAGAAAGAGAAGCACGATCATTTCAACTACTCAGTTGGCATTCGTTAAAACTGATAGTCAGTGCAGTAGTGGCATAGATCTCTTGGGGCCTCATGATTTGATCAGATTTCGATTTAGGGGGTGATGATGCAGTCATAAAGTCCATCATAAAGTGCATCTTGATGCATTTCATTTTTTTCTGACTATAACCTACATTATGATTTGTTTCCCTATTTCCAACTTGCCGCGTATATATTTTCAACCATCATGGACAATAATGTATTTCAGGTGCAGGTGTCGAAATGAATGCTACTTAAATATTGACATTTTATTATATAATATGCTGTATTTTGTATTTTAATATGACAATTAAAAGCAAAAAAAAAAAAAACTTTGCAGTGTTTAAAATCCTATGTCTTGCATTTAGTCACTAAGTCACTTTTCCTAAACCATTTGATGAAATGATGCTTGTAGAAAAAGAAAATGAAAGAAATTTGTCAAATTTCCTCTTATTTATACAAAGTAAAAAAGCAATACCGCAAATGGTGTTCTATTTGGCATAGGTTCTGCGACATTGTTTATAGCCTATTTATGAGCATAAACACTATAAGGACAAAAGTATTGGGACACCTGACCGTTACACCAGCAGGGCTTTTAATGACATTGCATTCGAATTTTCTGTGAGAATTTGTGCCCATTCATTCTGTAGAGCATTTATGAGGTCAGGCACTGATGAATGATGAGAAGGCCTGGCTCAAAATCTCTGTTCCTGTTCATCCCAGAGGTGCTTGATGTTGTTGAGGTCAGAGCTCTGTGAGGGCCAAGTTCTTCCACACCGAAATCATCCAACCGTGTCTTTATGGACCTTGCTTTGCGCACTGGGGCACAGTCATGCTGGAATAGAAAATAGCCAATTCCAGCAGGACCAACTTCCCCAAACTGTGTCCATAAAGTTGGAACCATAGTGTTTTCCCAAATGTCTTGGTATGCTAGCCCAAACCCTGAAAAACAGCCCAACACCATTATCCCTCCTCCACCAAACTTCACAGTTGGCACACTGCAGTCAGGCAGGTGACGTTCACCCAGCATCCGCCAAACCCAGACTCACCCATCTTCCTGCCAGTCAGAGAAGCATGATTTGTCACTTCATAGAACATGTTTCCACTGCTCCACAGTCTAGTGGCAGTGTGCTTTACACCACTCCATCTGATGCTTGGCATTGGACTTGGTGATGTAAGACTTGCATGCAGCTGCTCGGCCGTGGAAACCCAGTCCGTGAAGCTCCCGCCGCACAGTTTTTGTGCTTACATTAATGGCAGTGGAAGTTTGGAACTCTTCAGCTATGGAATCAGCAGAGTGTTGGTGACTTTTACTCACCATGGACCATAATAGTCGTTGACCCCACTCTGTGACTTTACAAGGTCTTCCACTTTGTGGCTGAGTTGCTGTTGTTCCTAAACACTTCAACTTTCCAGTAATACCATTTACAGTCTTATTGCAAAGGTGGCATCCTATCACAGTACCACGCCTGAAGTCACTGAATTTTGTTTCACAAATGTTTGTAAATGGAGACCGTAATGGCTAGGTGCTTGATTTTATACACCTGTGGCAAAGGGTCTGATTGAAACACTTGAATTGAATCCTGTGTGCGCTTCCTCCAGGTGCTTGGGTTTTCTTCCACTGCCAAAAGACATGCAGATTAGACTAACCGTCTACTTTTAATCGCCCGTAGGTGTGAAATATGAGTGTGAATGGATGCGTGTCTCTCTGTGTTAGCCCTGAGGTAGACTGGTGACCTGTCCAGGGTGTAACCCACCGTGCGAAACCTGTCCATAACGACCTCACATAGAAGAAGTCTAAAATTACAAGCTTATTAAAGCTAATATTAAACTCCTTACTTAAATTACCAAGACAGCTTTATTAGTGATTACTAGTACCAAACATTAACAATAGCCATTTGGTACTGTTGAGTTTTCATGTATTTCTGTGCATGAATGTTTATAGTATGTTATGTATGAATGCAGAATTGTTCAAGAGAGAATGACGATGAATCAAATAATCGCTTCCAGCATGTCTAATCTCCAATAAATCCATCTGGGACTGAAGGGTTTACGTGTAACTCGGATGTCTTTTCACGCACAGTGATCTGGATGAATTGTGGTTTGCTTCGCTTCTCCCCGAGTAACTGCACAGAGCTGTTATTGTCATCAGCTTTAAGAGATCTTGACAGCAAAGAGCAGCGCCTTGTGCAATTAATGCCATTCCCCTGGACACGTCTCTTCCTCTGATCAATATTCACCATTTTTGGCTCTCCTGTTTTTGCCAGACTGTGGATCAGTATGTTCCAGAGGGGCTTTGGCTTCATCTCCGACAGACTTTAAAACTCCAATTTTCAGAATGTTAGTTTCCAAAATATCTAATCCGTCGAATTTCATACCCCATCGTTCATCCCTCAGTTTGAATGGCAGATGCAGCGTGAAAACATGATGCAAACCGGTAAACATGGCACAGCAAGCCATGGATCCGTGTGCTCTATGAGCAGTAAAAGTGTAGCTGAAGGTGTAATGAGAGAGATTACTGTCACTGATGTAAGCTTTGCGTGTGCAGGAAGGTGTATTTGGTTTGGCCGTGGCAGCTGGTAGATATTTCTCTCACTATTCGGTGAGTGTCAGATCTTGGCACATTACTTTGATGCAACATCTGCTTTTGGAGCCTGTGGGTGTGTCCATCTGGTATCAGCTTATAGACGCTTGTTTGTATTTAATTTTGTTCTCGCACACAATTTAAAGATGTGAACATATGTGGCACTAACATGCAGTGCACAAATCCGGTCCCTGTAGTCATGCACACTGAAGAGATTGATGTTTCTCATTGTGCTGGTAGTCATGGAGATTTTACTGTGTCTGTTTGGGGGAGTATTAAAGGTTGAAATGAGGTTTTCCCTGTGTGCTGTTAAATATAGCGCAGCGTATAGTCTGATTGGTCAGAAGGAGTTCATATAATTTTCTATAACAGCTCTGACAGGCAAATCAAATTTCAGGACTGGCAGGTATTTGAGGGGGAAAAAAAATATACATTGGCTTTCATCACACCTTCCTGTCGTTGATTATTTTCATACAGCAGCATGCGTTTTATC
>JAOVYU010000002.1:18835079-18854327 GCA_025674565.1 Synodontis membranacea
ACCAGGGGTCCCCCCCCCCCCCCCCAACAACATGGACTTGAGTCATTTTGGCTCCGATTGATATATAAATATCATTTCATATGGCTCCAAGCCTATGTATAATCACCTTCTGATAAGACAAGGACAGTTAGAGATTATGTGTTGGTTGACATCACTGTTCATCAGATCTGCAGCGTTCTGTGCTGATGTGACCATAGACAATATATAATAGCTTTTTAAAAGTGTTTTTTTTTTTTTTTTTTTTTTTAAATAGTAATAGTTTTTTTTCTTTTTTCCCCCAAACCCAGCAAATTAAGAATGTTAGTAATGGTAATTGTGTGTGTGCGTGTGTCCTGACTCATATCCTGTTGGTCCAATCCTGTTACAAAAGACACAGAGCAACACACTGATATTACTTCACATTCCTTGCCGATGTATTGCAGAATTGAAGATATTCTTCACTCTATTTCAAAACAATATACCTGGTAGAAAATGTACTTTCTCAACTGAGAACAATCTGATGGTTGTAGGTCCAAGTGTAAGATCATTTTAACTTAATTTTTTGTTTTAGACATGGTCTAGGGAGAAAAAAAAATCTCTCTTTTTAAAAAATGTAAGTTAAAATTAAAATGTAAGTTTAAAACATCTTACACTTGGTATAAGTGTAGCATCAATTTTCCCCACATTCAGACAAATGCAGGATGTACTGTTATCATCACCGTGACACACATAATGTGCCTAGCCTTTCCATTAAAAAAAACTTCCTGGAATCCACGTCAGAGCAGTTTCTTGGTGTAAGGACAAGGGGAGGAGACAGACAATACAGAGCCCTGCCCATCTGCACACGTTCTCTCCCATGCTCCCATACACTCACACACGTCCACGGAAATTCAACACTACAGGATCTGGCATAACTTTATAGGATGGATGAGTCATTCGTCTTAATCTGATTGACATGGCATGGTTCTTGTTATCCCCCCCCACCCCAGCACACACACACACACACACACACACACACTTTTGACACCAGCATATACGAAAATAGATGTTACAGCACATGCAAGTTTTGAAACTACATCACCGCACGAGACTGAACTGGTTAAAGCCAACATGTGTAAGTATTTCATCACCAGAAATAACAAAGTAACATTGTTACTCCCAAAACACTTGACTGAGTGATAAATTCTGCTGTGATCTATGGCCAAATCTGCACACTTTCACCCGTATAATAATCTTAATGTGCTAATCTTAAACTAAAATAATAAAAATGCCACTTGTACATTGGATATCTCGTTAATCGTTGTTGGAAAATGGTGACCACTTGCTCTTTTGTTTTTAGGTGCTTACAGCAAAATCTGACCATTAACCCTTAAAGTTGAGATCATGAAATATTTTCCCCTATAGTCTAACTGTTCTAGCAATGCCCCCTGTGATGTTAAAGGTTCACGCAGCCACTAACTGACACAACACTAATAATGACACCACCATCCAGCAAATTAGCACCAGAATTTAAAAAAAAAAAATTTAAATATAAATATATTCCATGTGTGACTGGGTAGAGTTTTCCTTGAACCTTTATTGTTGTAAGACACACCTCCTGGCCTTGGACTAATTCTCAGTGTTCTGTTTAGTCTAGGATTCTGAAAGGAAAGGAATTTAAGATTATTTAGAATGAGCAACTTGGAAACACCATGAAATGCTTAATAGACCTTCATGTCTGAGTAGTGTGAATATTTCTACGATTGGTTTAGATGAGCTCAGCCTTTGGGTTGTATAGTTAAAACCCTTTGAAATTGAAACTCTTTGTTCACTTCCACCAAATAGCAGCCTACCACACAGACGCATGCACTTGTGAAGTGTGTGTGTGTGTAAGCTGTGCTTCAGAGTTCTTTCGTGCCGTGTTTCAATGCCACTGTTAATTCCTGTCCTCCCCTTATCCAGTAAATTCTTTCATTCTGACACACCTCGGAGGTGTGTACAGCCAGGTGTGCCAGGCAGCGCATATTCCTATCACCTGGTGTCATAAGGTATTACACAGTCCTGTTAGGACACGAGAAAATGTAATGAGATCGGGATCCAAACACAAAAACAGCCCCAGCAGTATCCCTGTTTTACAGACATTCAACATGCAATAATCAATTCTTTTTATTGCTTACTTGGAAAAATAATGGTTTATGCAATGGCCTCAGCAGAAGTGTATTAATTGGCTGAGAAAACTCATTCAAGAAACTGATTTCCGGTCCTTTTTGTGTTTGGATGGGCCTCCTGTCAGTCCTTTAATAGACACTATATTCCTTGTGCTCCTGTAAACACTGAGGGAAAAGCTTCATGAAGATTTATTTATAGATTTTGCAATTTATTGCAGGGTGAACACAGAGATGAACAACCACCATTCACGCTCACACTTCCAACTACCGTGTTTCCCTCCCGCAAATAAGACCTACCCCGAAAATAAACCCTAGCATGATTTTTCAGGATGCTCATAATATAAGCACTACTCCAAAAATAAGCCCTAGTTACTATTCCATGGACTGTACGGTAACTAGAATGAGATATATGTAAACAGGAAATAATATTTTGTTCCCCAGAAAAGATGAATGCAAAAAGAAAAAGCTATTCTGTGGAGTACAAGAAAGGAATTGTGGAGGATTCCCAGGGCAAGAATATTATGGCTTTCTGCAAACAGAAGTTGGATATCCGATATGGTCCGAGAATGGCGAGCAGAGTACGATAACCTCAGTCAACAGGTGGGCAAGGGAAACGCTAAGAAGCGCAAGCGTGGATCAGGTCGGCAACCACTATTCCCTGAGTTGGAAGACATGATCTGGAAATGGATTGCTGACGGGAATGGAACATGGAAAAGATACGGTTAGAAGATGACGTGATGTCTGAATTTGAATAAATGTGGATTTTTGTTCATGATTACCGGTAAATGTACTGTAGTTTGTTGTACATGGGAAAATAAGCCCTAATTTGTCTTTTGGAGCAAAAATTAATATAAGACCCTGTCTTATTTTCGGGGAAACAAGGTATGGGCAATTTAAAGTAGCCATCTGATCTAATCTGCATGACTTTGGGCTGTGGAAATCAGACCATCCAGAGGAAACCCACACAGGAAAATATGCAAACTCCATACAGAAAGGACCCAGTTGGCTGGCAGGTTCAAACCCAGAACCTTCTCGTTGTGAGGCGACAGTGCTAACCAGTGCACCACCATGCCACCAAGCATTCTACATTCAACCTGGCAGCGTTCGAACTCCGCACCTTCAAGCTTTACAGTAAGAAATAAATTCCGTGACAAATTCTAAACATCGGAATTTATAAATGTATCTCTAATGAGCAAGCCTGCAGTGATGCTGACACGGTAAAACTCCCTGAAACAATTTGAGGAAGAAACCTTGAGAGGAATAATTGAGTACGACTGTCAAACCAGGAAATTCATTATAGTTTTAACATGAAGTCTATTTTTTTTTGGTCACTGACAGAGACTAGAGTGCAAAACTGTTTGTAGCAGTTGAGGTTGAAGTCATCATGGCAATTGTAGGCCTAATCCATTGTAGCGGCATCAACAGCAGTCCAAAGCCATCTACACGGTTTTTAGGTGTGTCTTTAGGCTGGTTATATGGGGGCATCCTCAGAGGGAACAAATGGTTTCCAGGTGATGGGCACTCCGATCAGAAGTAGGGTATCAGGATAGATCTGGCAGATCCGGAGAGCAAACCGGGTCAGGATCATTGGTATCTCAGGAGTAGATGTGAGAAAGGAACACGGATTGTAAGATATGCTCATTGTAATGTAATGGTTAGGAACAGTGTAACATCATGTGCTGAGTACAAGCAAGGACTCTGGAAGGACTAGCCATGACAGCATAACTAAACTAGAGAGCCAAAAGGTAACACAGACATGAGGGGGCCCGTGACACAAAGCATCAGTCACTCCACCATCAACAAATCTAAACATGTTAGAGTGGGGGGGGGGGGGGTAGGGGGTATCCAAATATCCCAGTTTACCAAAACACTCTATGCCGGAGAGCCCTCCAGATATGCTCCTTTACCTAATAAAAAGCTATTAACAAAAGGCTCGACAAAACAAATAAGTTTTCAGCCTAGACTTAAACACTGATACTGTGCATGAGTTCCAAACATTAATTGGAACACTGTTCCGTAACTGTGGGACTTTGTAGGAGAAAGCTCTGCCCATTGCTGTAGCCTTCACTATGCGAGGTACCAACAAATATCCTGCACCTTTTGATCTAAGTAAGCGTGGCGGATCATTAAAGAACAGATGTTCAGTTAGATATTACGGCACGAGACCATTCAGTGCTTTAAAGGTCATTAACAGTATTTTATAATCGATGCGAAATTTGATTTGGAGCAAATTCAGTATGGATAACATTGTGGTCATGCTGCATTCTGGACTACCTGAAGCTTGTTTATGCACCTGCTATGAACCACCATGAGAATTTTTACCTTCCTATATACTCTCACTGTACAGCTTACAGGGACACCCATATCCGCTCATCAATTTTATTTACAATTATCCTTTCAGCCAACCATGTGGCAGCAGCACAATGTATAAAATCAAGCGGACACGGATCAAGAGATTCATTTAACGTTCACGTCAAACATCAGAAAGAGGGAGAAAATGTGATAGCTGTGGCATGGCTGTTGGTGTCAGATGGGCTGGGTTGAATATTTCATAAACTGCCGATCTCCCTGGAATTTCACACATTACAGTCTAGAGTTTACACAGTATGGTGAGAAAAACAAACAACACCCTGTGAGCACAGGGGTCTGCAGGCTGAAACACCTTGTTGATAAGAGAGATCAGAGGAGATTGACCAGACTGGCCTTACAGTTAACAGGAAGGCCACAGTAACTCTTTACACAAGCCTCTTTACGAGTGTGGTGAGCAGGAAAGCATCTCAGAACACACATCAAACCTTGAGGTGAATGGGCTACAACAGCAGAAGACTACATCAGTTATCACTCCTGTCAACCAAGAACAAGAATCTGAGGCTATCATGTGCACAGACACACTGAACCTGGACTGTTGAAGACTGGAAAAAGAAATCCTGATCCCCCCCTTTCCTAATCTGTCCAGTTTTGACGAGCCTGTGCCCATTAAGACACAGAGATCACACTTCTTCTTCATTCTTATGTTTGATCTGAACAGTAACTGAAACCACATGATTGGATATCTGCATAAATGAGAAATTTATTTTGGAACTGAAACGATCCACCTGCTATAATATAATTTATATAAATCTGCTTTCGGTCTCTAGTATAATTTCTTAGTTTAACCACAGGTTTTGTGACTGCTAAAGATGCATCGATGGTAACTTGCTGCACTTACTTTGGAATAACCTTTGCATATTCAACATGCTTTTCTATTCTTGACTTCACATTCTCTATCACAGATAAACAAAAAGCTACTGGGGAAAAAATGAGGCGGTTACAGAGATCACAATGGATTCAAACAAACAAAGAAAGAAACAGAATCTAAATCAAATATGGTCTACCCGTATTATTAGTAGCCCTGTCTTTCTTTCACTTTTGCAGATCATTTTATTTAATTAGCAGACATAGATATCAGTTTACGACTCCATAATTGCATCTGGATTATTAATGTGAATTTTCTATTTGTCGTCACGTATTGGTTGGAAATTTGACTGTTTCCCATGACTTAATCCTATTAAATTGCTTCTGAACAGCTGCATGAATCAGAAAATCGGTGACCCACTTTTTAGGTGAAGCAACCTCAAGAACTTATGTACAAGCCATTAGGAAACAAAAGTCCTCGAATAATACCACAGCCTTTGATGCTTGTGTGGATGCATTAGGAAAAGACTGCATTTTGGGTCACAAACCGCAGCCCCGAGCCTGGGATATCTCTGTAGACCTACAAAAAATTTAGTGTACAGCAAAACACTTTTGCATATCTTCTGTGGAATTAATTATTAGGCAGCTAGCAGCTTTTCAGATCTCATTCTGAAGCTCTTTTTTCCCCCCTACATGTTGGGAGGATAATTTGGGCTGTGTGTAGCTCCTTTACTCCAGACAGACGGCACACTGAGATCACTTTCTCCAGTCACACCACTTGAGTCGGCACATTTCTTTCCTCTATCTCTTTGCCAGAAAAAGACAGGGAGGAAGGATAACGTACAAGAGGGATCAAAGGGAAAACTGAGGAGAGGCAGATGAGGGCGGAAAAGGCAGAGGGGAAAAAAAAAAAAAAAAAAAAAAAGAATATGGGGGTTCCCCTACACTAAGGTTCCTATCACACAGAGTAGTAGCAGTAATGACTGAACCAGCATACTATTTATTACCATGATATTTGAGAAATGTTTTTTTTTTTTTGCTCATAATTCTCAATTCTTTGTGGTGTGTATTCCACTGGTGTTGGAAACATTCCTTTGAGTCTCTGCCTGACGTTAACATGATTGCATTGCATAATTGATACAAATTCATGTACATTCATGCAGCAAATCTCCCATTCTAACACATCCCTAAATTGACCTATCAGATTCAGATCTGGTGACTGAAAAGGTCACCGAGGTACACTGAACTCAACATGTTCATGAAACCCGAGACTTGAGGTTTGCAACATGGTGCATCATCCTGCTGGAAGTAGCTGTTATAAAATGGGTAAATTCTGTCCCATAAAAGAATGCACATGGCCAGCAGCAGGACGTACATGGATACTGCCGTGGATAAAAATCATGCTCAGTCTACATTAATGGGCCAAATCTGTGCCAGGAAAACATTCCTCACATCATTGCACCACCAACCAGGCTAAACTGTTGACACCAGGCAACTTGGGTCCATTAATTCATGCTGCTGACCCTTCCGTCTGTTTTCCTCAGCAGAAATCCTGGCCTTTTGGCTGACATCAGCTAAACCCAATGTGGTCCTCTGATTGCAGCCTATCTGACGCAAGGTCCACCGAACTGCCCACTGGATGTTTTTTGTTTTTTTGAACCACTCTGTGTAAACTCTAGAGACTGTTATCAGTAGTTTCCTAGATACTCGAACCAGCCAGTCTGGCACCAGCACCCATGAGATCACGATTTCCACATTCTGATGTCTGATGTGAACATTATCTGAAGCTCTTGACCTGTATCTGCATTATTTTATGCATTGCGCTGTTGCTACATAATTGCTTAGTTGAATAATTGCACCAATGAGAACAAATGCAAACAAATTGTCCTTTCAGGGCAAAAAAAGCCAACACAGTTTCAAATTTGATTTGATGCAACCGGTGGTCTGAATTGAAGAGGGCAGAGTTCATGATATCATAAAAATATAAAGTAGCTCTCAGGTAACAGGTGCTGGATCCCCACTTTTGTCATGTAGTTTGACACTGTACACATCTCACTGTCATTCGTAAAAGTTTCACGTAATGATAAAATTATCCTGCTTCTCCATTTCCCAGAACTCACCCTCTCCCCCATTCCATTTGCCTTTGGAGTATTCGAAAAAAGTGGACCTCACACACTCCCAGACAAAGCAGTGACCATGCTCCCTGAAGTGAGTGTCAGGATAGATTATTCTGTAAAAGCAGAGCCATACTTTCTGGATACATGGGCCTACAGGGAAGAAAAGCCAAGATGCCTCGCTTGCTGAACCGAGCCACTAAAGCAGATACCAACCAGACCCCATAAAGAAAGGATCAAACAGGATACCACAAAGAATTTGGTGCCAGGTGTTTTACGGTGTAAAAACACACAAAAAGCTGAGCTATTCATTAGCAATCAGTCCTAGGGCAGTGGTGTCTCCAGGGTTAAGACTCTGGGTTGCTCAAGGGACGAGGGTTCAAGTGTAGGGTAACTGAGCAAGGGCCTCAACTCTTTCTGCTCCAGGGGTGCCATATCATGGCTGACAATGCGCTCTGACCCGGTATTCCCATGGGCTGTGATTATAACTGAGCATGCATTTCACCTGAAGTGAAGACGTGCTGGGTTTTGAAGCATTTGGATGCATATGAGCAGATACATATAAGCCACTACACTACAGAATTCACCCTGCTGCATTTCTCAACACTCACATCATACTTAAATACAAGGGAACCAGTTCCACTGCCATACACGCCCATGCCATAAGATGAGTTGGTATGATTCAGATCATGAGCGGTTCCTTCCCTTCTCCTCACTCTTCTCTTCCCATCATTCTGGTACAAGTCTAACTTTGTCTCATCTGTCCAAAGGATTTTGCCCCAGAACTGTACAGCTTAAAGATGAAGGGAGTGGTAAGAGAAGGGTGACAGAATAATACATAGTCAGACGAATGTCTGTTTTTTGGAAGCCATTAAAGGTGGATGAGATAGGCAAAATATAAGCCCCCGTGTTTTCGAACAGCAGCCAGTCTCCTACCTGCCAGTCAGGCTGGGTTCACAGCTCCACAATGTGGTCCCAGGTCATTACGGGTACTGTAGGACCCCAAATACTGCATGGGTACACGCGCTCATCAGGCTTGGGTTTCTGTAAATATATCACTTTATATTGACAAAGGACAAACTAATAAGGCTTAAGAACATACAACTGCATCTTCATACCTTGTGCACTATGTGCTTCATATTCATAAATAAATAGTAATCCAGAAACACCATCAATGACATAGTACTTTAGAGTTCAGTCACTGGCTCAATCATTTCCTGTGTTGCATTAAAGAAAGAAAAAGGCTCTCGTTTCAGAGGTATATAATTACAGTAGACAACAGAAAGCAGAATCTCAACATCAGAGCCAGACTGCTCCATCGTGTTGACTTTTTAACAATGATGTTGACAGCTAGTGTATATGCAGAGGCTACAAAGTGTATATGCAGAGGCTACATAGTGTGTACGCAGAGGCTACATAGTGTATATGCAGAGGCTCTATAGTGTGTATGCAGAGGCTGCATGCAATTATCCTCACACCACATTATCCTTTCTGTCTGTCAGAAAGTACTTGTCCAGTGCAGGGTTGATCACAGCAGTAATCTACGCGAACCAAAAATACAATTTTTATTTGATGGCAAAAAGTATATAATTAAAAATAATTTAACACCACATTAGATTCATGAGAGATAGGGAAGCCACCACCGATATCCAGCAGGGTCATATTGTAGCCCAACTTAGCCTGAGGGATGGTGTAAATTTCAGTCAAGTAATTCAACAGAGTGCTGAAGGAACAATTTACACCGAGCAAATTCACAGCATGTGACCACTCACCCCCATGTCAAATATGCAGCGTGCATCGGCAATGGCCTGGGTGTACGTCTCTGGGTCAGTGCAGCCGCTGCCTACACGGCCACGCCAATGATATCCAGGCCCAGCTCTTTTGCCCGCTCCAGAAGCAGCATCCTGCTTTTCAGCGTGGCTCCAAACTTCACACTCAGCCTGCACACTGCCTTAGAGTCATCTGTAGCTATACGCAGCACTAATCTGCATGGATATACAAATCATGGTTAGAATTACTTTAATATTCTTGGTTTAAAACTCCAAACTCCTAACTCCAAATACAGAAAGATACCCCACTTGGCATTGTCATGACTACGAGCGACCTTCATTAGCTCCACTTCACTCAAAGGTATTCATTTGCACTCTATGTGCAGAAGCATACTTGTAACTGGAACATTTCTTTCAAAAGTAACAATATGAACTTTCAGAAATGTAAAAAAAAGTTTCCATACCTTGCTTGCACAGTCAAAGCCTGCATCCAATGTTGCCGGTGTCTCTACTACAGCCCTGCTATCATTGCATTTCACAAATGCAATGAAAGAGGAAAATCCTCCTTCATGACGCACGCAAGGCCACATGTTGCGAAAATGACGAAAGACATGATTATAAGTTTACCACAGAAGTTCACCACATCCAGCCTACTCACCGGACATAGCGCCATCGGATTTCCACCTGTTCAGGTCACTGAAATTGCATTTCTAAACATTCACGGATAAAACCCAAATCCTTCTTTCAAAACGGTATTCACGCTTTGCTAGGTACATGGCAGACAGTCATAGAATCTAGTGGTGATTACTTTGAAGACTAACTCTATGAATCATTTTAGAAAATCCCGAAAAAAGTTTGTTTAAAAAAAAAATCCACACACTTGTGCAACACCAAAATAAATGATTTGGATAATCTGGTCTCTCACCATAGGTAGTGGCCAGTGTAATATGGTGAAACAAATTTAGGGATCAAGGGACAAATTAACGCATTAATTTGATGTTTGTCGACAAAATATGCCATCGTGATGACTTTCTGGACTTTTCTTGAAAATCATTATAATGCTACACATACAGCTGATGTGTGGAGGTGGGTAGATAGAGCTTCCATTTTAGATGGCTGCTTATCCCTGACCTGAACATCCTGCTTAATGGAAAAACACACTCAACGCCTGTATACCTGCACCTTCATACCACTTTATATTATCAGCCAGTTATGTGATTATGCGAGAAATTGGAAGAAAGTCGACAGCCAAACAGCCGAACAGTTTCAATGCAGACACAATCCATTAAAGAGTTAATTTGGGCTACCTCAGCTTTCAGGTGAAACAGTATGTTAGGCTTCCACTTCACTGCTTTAATTGTCAGAAATATGTTCACATTGCTGCAGTCTGTTGCAGCAGGAGAAAGTGTGGTAAATGTGGGATCATGTGTATGGAAAGTGTGTCCAAAGAAGCGCATTGTGCTGTTCTCATTTTTTTGGAGAGCACAGTACAGCATTTAAAGCATGTAGTCATTATGTTAAAGCTATGGAGGTTCAGCGAATTGCAAAACGTGAACATGCTATGAAGGAAAATTGCCGTACTATGAAGACGTGAAGAAAGCAGGTGCTGAGTAGAAGAATGTCGATCATCTACAACACATGCAGGCAACTAGAATCCGACTTGTGCATTCTCCAAAAAGCGCTGGCTTAATAATAAAAAAAAAGTCAGTTTCCTAGCATTTATTACTGGTGTGGATTGTCATCAAGCTCTCCAAATTCTGCCGAAATAAATATGAACACTCGATCAAGCTTAGATTTAAAGTGTCTGGAGAATTAGCGGTTAAGCGTGAATGGGAGGTATTAGATACAAATACCAGGCGTAGTGCTCACTTTCCAACTTTAGGTACTATTTGGATAGATGTTTAAGACTGAGGTTAACAGCTTAGTGTGAAGGTTTAAAAATAAAAATAAATAAATAAATAAATCAATCTGATTGGGAGAAGTCTGAAAGTTTATGTGATGATCTTTTATTACAAGTTTAATTAGAGGCTTCGATATCCGTCATACCCGCTGCAGCCACAGTAGCTATCCATAAACAAAGTAAAGGATGGGAGAGGAAATCAGTCCCTTGGTGGAATAAAGAATGTGAATGATGAACAGAAATAAAGCTTTTAGAGTATTACAGAGCAATCCTGTAAGCAATAAGGATACACCAAGCTCAAGCAAAGACAATAGTATGTTATAGAAAAGATTGCTAAGAACCAAGCAACACCATGACCATGTCAGAAGAGCTGCTGATTTGAAGACACAAAGAATATTCATACGCTGGAGATTACGAGACTTAATATTAATATTGCTTAAAGCTGATATATACTGTCATTCTTATCTAAAGTGGGTTAAAAAGCATGAAGTTTATGAATCTATGGGAAAAGAGAAAGTCAAACTTAGAGGAGGAAGCAAAAACGCTTCTCTGCCATGAAACAAAAAAAAGTCAAACATCTGGAACGTTGGCTATAAAATTTCCTACTCCTATAAAGAGCTTTGCTCACTTAGTGAAGTTCAGCCTAGGTACATAAGTTCACATCGGGTATGAAAGCACTCGCTAGATTTATCTTAAGAATATAATCACGTGGATAAGAAGTTATTACACATGACTAAATGTGAATAAATGTTCAATTGAAGAAAAGAATATGCATGACTAATTTTCTCACCACAAAGGTGTTACCAAGGAAAATGATCAAGACAACAAAGAGGAACAGTTGGGAAGATGTTCAAAAATGTTAAGTGATACCCTCATTACCCAATTCTAACCATGCATTTCAAAAAACGAACGGCAAAAGAAGGGCGTTCTTCCTGTTTTAGAAGGAGGAGGAATGTTATCAGTTCTGATAACGTCTTTCTTTGGAATTGAAAAGAAAAGAAACCATCTGTAAGAGCGAACGAATAAATTCTCTGTGTAAGAAGGAGGTCTGTGTGAATGAATAAGTTGTGTGTGTGTTATCATGAGTTTTGCTAGAATCAAGGATAACTGGTATCAGTTCTTCTCCAGCTGCATGTAAGAAAACAGACTATTAAGGCATGCTGAATGAAGACTATGTTGTCTAACCAACCATGTATCTCATGCTTCATGTAGCTTTGTGTGCATTATTTGTGCACTAACTTTTATATACTCATGTAAAAGGAAAAGTCCTTTTATAGCATTCTGGTGGCACAACAAACCTTCTGAATTCTAGATTCACTCAGGGGTGCCACTAGTTGAGCAGGAAGGCAGTGTGGATTTACAGACCCATCGACGCACTTGAACTGAAAGCTATGGTGGACCATCACCAATCCCAAAAACAATGTTGAACAGTGCATTAAAGACATATAAACTTTGGATGTCACCACCAAGCTGACCAATCAAGAACAGACAAGGATATGTGTTAAGCTTTCTGGCATCCAATCAAGGACGACCGTGATCAGACTCAACGATCGTGACTCAGATCATCACCCAACTGGATGGGACCATGTCGGAAGATATCCTGAGGTCATGGAAAAGATGTTACGGTGTTTCAGATGGGTCTAATTATAGGCAGGCTCAAAGCAAAGAAAACAACTTAGGAGGTTGATGAAATTACTGGAATTGGTGTGACGTTTTGGAGAGACTTATTGTTATCAAATTAAGGTACTATAGAATGTAGAACGTTTTTGATAAAAGTTTTTTGGAGGATTGTATAATACAGGTTAGGGTAGGTGGGGCGCTCCCAGGCACTGCTTATATAGATAACGGGACTCCAAATGGAAGTATAATAAGTCCTGTCCGTTTTGTCATCATGATCGATGACATCTTTGCTGATGTGGGGCAAGGAATTGGGACTTTGTTATGTGCAGATGATGGGGCTCTCTGTTCTAAGGGATGGATGTTCCATTTGTTAAGAAAAAGAATCAAAGTGTAACCCAAGTGGTAGAGAACTGGTCCATTAAACATGGTTTTAAAATATCCATATCTAAAACAAAATATGTGGTTTTCATTCCATCTAGGAAAAAAACTGGGAAGGTATGGGTAGGAATTGCATGCGGTGCCCTTTTGAGAAAATTTAACGCTTTAAATATTTAAGTTAACTTAGGATACACACATCTCTAAAACAAGTAAGGTATAAAATATAATGAGATGTTTAACAGGATATTTCTGGGGAGCAGAAAAGAATATGCATGTACTTATTCATCTATGATTAAACCACTTTTCTATTATGGGTTTCAAGTCTGTCCTTAAAAGACTTGATGTAGTACAAGCAAACGAACCACGTATATGTAGTGGTGCTTTTAGTTCCATGCCCCTTCTTACTCTACTAGAAAGAAATGGGGAAAGTCTCCAAGTGTGAGGCATAGTCAGTGTTTTAAATTTATGTCTGAATGCAATAAATTTAATGGAAAACATAAAAGAAAGGAGTTCTATATTAGACAATGCCAACAATTTTAAATGACTAGATATTGTCCCTGCTAAAATCGGAATCTGTGCTTCAGTTTTTAAAGAATGTTGATGAAACTGGGCTGCTCTGGGCTTCATCCAACCTCATTTTTGCCCACTTACAGCTAGTAGCCTTCCTGGGCTGTGGTGCTTCAATAACTTCTGACTATACTCTGGGGTCAAGATTTTCTAAGCAGCCTTGCTCTGTCAGCACGGTCATTCTGGGTATAGAATGTTCAAACCAATAGACATGGGGATGACACCTCTGAGATAATGCCAAAACACTGAACAGATAGCTGCTGCCTGACTTTAGTCTGCAGTGGGCTCAGACATTGCCCACAAATACATGGTAAGACCAGTATGATCCTGAGACAAAACGGCAGTCCTTGCACTGGAAAACACGTGGGTCGACAGAAGCAAGTCCAAGTTCAAGGCCACGTTGATTGTTTTCTTTGACATTAAGGGTGTAATTATGGGGAATTTGGTTCCAGGTGGAGTAACAGTGAACCAACGCTGTTGCAAAAAGGTTCTGGAAACTTTGCGAGAAAGGGTCAAAAGAAAGAGGCCACAGCTGTGGGAAAATGGTTTCCTCTCAGTGAAGCAGTTTTTGGCCCAGAATGCATGACAATACTTGACCACCCTCTCGAATCAAGTTCTGCACTAAAACGACAGTGTTTCTGAGCCAACTAACAGAAGAAGACCAGAATGCAGCGGTGTGTAGTAGCAGAACTTGAATATATTGAAGGGGAAAGTAACTGAAAAAGCCTCCTCACGCATATGAAAAGACACCGCCAGCAACTGCCTATCACGATGTTATTTTCATAGGTTGGTGTTTGTGTGTAAGAACTGTGTGTGTAATTAAATGTACAATAATAAAAATATGTTATTTGTAACCTCTGTCTTATTTTCTCTTATTTTGTCTAATATATTGGGTAATACGAGTGTAATGGTGACCAAAGGAAGTTATTTCATGTCTCAAGGGCTCTAATAATGTTAAAAACCGTATTTAGAAGGTCGTAAACAGGTTTTCTATGCTCTAACTACGAAAATATTCAATTTATAAATAAAGAATCCTACTTTGCTTATCGCGGTAGGGTCGGGAACGGATTAACCGCGATAAATGAGGGCCGACTGTAATGAGATTACATGTAGTACTTTTCACCCCTTGTTAGCAGTGACTGACATTATGTACAAATTAGTCACTTTGAGCCCTGAGAGATTGAAAAGTGCACGTGGTCTTTAGTTGTCATCATTTCTGATTTAGGCCTAACATTGGAAACTTCATGATGTGTTAAGACTACATTGTGAGTATGGCTTCCGGACATAAACGTGCTCCTGTTCACACCTAGTTTTAACATCTGTCTCAAGTTATCCAATAAGAAGTGGAGAGTCGAAGCACGTACAGGTTTATGCCTGGCATTTTAACTCTTCAGTGACCACGTGTGACTGTTCATCATTTGTGCTGGGGAATGGTGTTGCCCACATTTACCATGTCAATCCTCCACTGCAAATGATTTCAGGCAGAAATTTCAGGCAGGGAATTCAGGTAGAATCCCATCTCATGTACCTGTATTGGCTGGTCAATTATTTTGACTGTGCTCACTGCTAACAATCAATAGTACAATCCAAATGCAATTATTTTCATTAACAAATTTATCCGAGAAATGAAGGTAGTTACAGAGATCACAACGGATTCAGCTAAAAAAGATGGAAGAATGAAATAAACTGTGATCTACCCATATTAATAGCTACTCTCCCCCCCCACATAAAGAGACGCTGATCGGTTCATTAAAAAAATTCCCCATAGTTGCTTCTGGATTATTATTATTGTGAATTTTGCATTTGTTGTAAGAGAATGGTTGGAAATTCCTCTGCCTCCTATGACTTGTAATCTCAGGGGTTCATATGCAACTCATTAGAGAACAAAAGTTTAACACCACAGCCGGTTGTGTACTGCATTAGGAAAACGCTGACCACATTTTTTGGGACAAAACCCACAGCCCTGGGCCTGGGATTATCTCTGTAGACCTGTAAAACATTTAGTGTACAACAGTAAACCGCGGTGAAATAATTATGCGCCTGGCAGCTTTTCAGATCTCCATCAGAAGGTTCTTTTAGGATTCGGACATGTTGGGAGGGATTGCTAGTTTGGGACGTGTGTAGCAGATAGATAGGACAGTGAGAATACTTTCTGCAGCCACACCAACTGAGTCAGCACATTTCTCACCTCTATCTCTTTTCCAGGAAAAGACAGAGACGAAACAAGCCGACCGATATACCATCAAAGGGAACGTTTTAGGAGCGACAGAAAACACCGGGTTTACTCTAGACTGAGGCGCCTTTCACCCACAGCAATAAAAGTTTGTTCTTTTATTCTACAGCACTGCTGACTTTCCGGTTCTGATTATTTATTGACAGACTTTCTATCATAGCAGCTCCGACAGTAGCTCCAGTTTATATTAATGGCCTCATTCTAATACATTATCTTTTCAACAGTATCAACTTACGCGGGAACTTGTACAACCAACTTTAAACATAACCCAAGGCTAATCATAAGGAAGGAGTCTTCGGTCTTCAGGATGAAAGGCTTTGAGGTTTCTTGGTAACATGACAACCTGCATTTTTCATAAAAAATTAACTTTCAGAAAGAGAGGCTGGCAAGGGAATGATTGTATATGGCTGCTATAATGCAAGTGAAAATGAGCTACTGATCATGAAGCTTGTCATTTATTAACAGTTTAAAAATTTCAATGTGCCATCTGATTCTGTTCAACGTTAAGGCTCCGGGCTGTTAGCTTCTACAACAAAGACAATTAGTAGTAATATTAGTTTTGTAATTTTGTGACCGGGGTTTCGCAAAACAAAACTCTATTACCTGATTGCTGAAATAACTAGAGTTAGAATAAAACTATATATCAACTCTATTTTTAAATTCATAAATATGACATACTTATGGAGGGGTTGCCAGTAATTGCAGAGTCAACTCCAGCTCTCGTTTGTGTGCTGGGCAGAAATAAAACGTCTTAAATCAGAGGTGACAGGTGCCGGGAACACCCATTTTTCCCATGTGGCGTGACACGGTTGACCTTGCGCTCTCGTTCCTGTCACATGATGAATAAAGGGGGCCTGCTGCTCTTTTCCCAGAATTCATTTTCTCCCCCCAATCCGCTTGCCTTTGACGTATTCAAAGAAACTGGGAACAGCGCTGAAATCCCTTGAGTGGACCTCACATACTCCCAGACAAGGCAGTGAGTGGGAAGGGTGTATTTTACTGCTGTGCTGAAGTGAGTGTCAGGATGGATTACTCTGTGAAAGCAGAGCCCTTTTGTCTTGTGCCCCTGGACCTACAGAAATGCAGGCAAGGCTAATTTAAAAAAAAAAAAAAAAAGGGAAAAAAAAAAAGAAAAGAAAAAAAAAAAGAAATAAAGAAAAAAAAAATGCCTAGATACCTTACTCTTTCTCTATAGCCAAGCCACTGAACCAAATACCAACCAGACCAGTTAATGAAGTTACACACACACACACACACACACACACACACACACACACACACACACACACACACACAGGAAATAACAAAGAACTTGGCATCTTATAATAAATCAGGTAATCAGATCCTTCAGGAGCATGAGTTCGTGTGTTTGAGTCGAAAACCATAAAAATGTGCACTGTAATGCTTAGGCAATTTTACTGGTTGAACTGGTCATAAGCAACCAAAGTCTCAGCTTTGAAATCGTTTGTGTTAATTGGAATTTTGAATATTAATCGTACAAAACTTGAAATAGTGACCTACTTTCTCCCTACCATTGTATCTGACTTGTGACTAATCCCAAAGCATGCCTGTGATGACCATGATGACCCTACCAAAGAAGTGGGCTAGAGCTGAAACTTTTTTTTCTTCTTTTTAAAAATAAATAAATAAAAATAAATAAATAAAAGCATAAAAGAAATCCATTTTTAAAGACCTGCATATGAATATTTATCAACACGTGATCTTCAGTTGAGAAAAAGTTTTTGGTTTACACTTAAATCACGAACAAAGTCTGTTTTCACTCTGGTCACCCATTCAACCACTTGCTGAGAGCGATGCAGCAGTGCTTTAGTCCTCAAGTCTGTCCAGGCTCTCTCACTTCATCTGTACAATCTTCTCTAACAGATCAGCTTCTAAAGCTTCAAATTTCAACGTCAATACCACCATCAACACCACCGTGCCTATCGCCTCATGAATCTCTAACTAGCCAAGCCGAGTCTCTACAATAACTCGGTGCAAACGTGTCATACAGCTGCACCGCATTCTGGACTTGTGTCTACAGTGTTTAACCTCTCCATTATTTCCGCGTTACATTTCATCATCAAAAATAAACCCGCGCACTTTTGTTGATAGGAGCCACCAGCAAACACTGCACAATTAATTTCTATATTTGATATTACGGAATTGTTTTCCTCCTCTTAAATGACGTTCACCCATTAACCTGTACCAGCAATGGCTCCTTGTTACATCAGTGTTTTCACATAACTGTGTATCTACCTTTTCATGGAAAGAATGGAAATACAACCCAAACCAACCAATTAGCACCAGAAACACTAAGCACATTATAAATGCTTCAATATAAAAACATATAATGATTTTCAGGGAGGAGGCGTCCTTTAACTTTGCAGTCTGTCTGTCTCTCTTTGTACGCACAAAAACACGCAAAGTAATTGCCGCATCACTGATTATGTGTTTTGACATCAGAAGGCCTATATTTTTCTTCAAAATCTTTATATTAGGGTGTTGCGTAAGTTCCTGGCCTAGTAAATACCCAATTATTTATCAAAACTGCTGTACAAGCATGTGTTTATCAATCAAGCATGGAGCCCAGCAAGATTCATATTCGTCATTGTCTCCTATTCTTATTCAAATACTCAATAGAGATGAAATCTGCAAAGCTTATGGCAATGTTGCAATCAGTATTTCTGCAGTCAAGAACTGGTCAGCTGTTTAAAAAAAAAAAAAAAAACTGAGCTAGATAATAAGCCAAGAAATGGTGGACCAAAGGAAATGGAAGACGAGGCGCTGCAGAAATTGCCGGACGAAGACGCGACACAATCGACTTCAGAGCTGGCAAGATTTTGAATGGTTTGAATATGGACAGTTATTCTACTGTTCACTTTTACTGTCATATCACGTCACCGGTTACGCTACTAATCTTTCCCATTGTCTTCAGACGTCTTAGAACCGTAGAATGGATTCATATTCAAACATCTTGCCAGCTCTGAAGTCAATTGCGTCGCATCTTCGTCCAACAATTTCTGCAGCGCTTTCAGAGAGAAATATCGCTCAACAGCTTAATATCTGTATTACAGATGCATTACACCTTTATTACAAGCTGCTCGATCCTGGAGGAACTGTCAAACTCTGAACATTACAGTGATCAAATGATCAAATTAAGTGTGTGTGTGTGGGGGGGGGGGGATACAAAATTGCATACATGAATTCATTTCCTCAACAACTCTTTCACAACGGTATTTGTTCTTTGCCAGATAAATTGCAGAAAGTCGAATAGAATAGAATCTCATGGTGATTACTTCAAAGACTAATTCTATGTACACTATATATATATATATATATATACACACACACATACACATATATATAT
>JAOVYU010000002.1:18907892-18924998 GCA_025674565.1 Synodontis membranacea
ACAGGTCCTCATAAACCCTTTCTAACAAGGAAAAATGTATAATGGTGTCACTTTTTTAGGAAGATGCTTAATTAACAATGCCTGTACTTTGTAACAGCTAGTCTTCCACCTCAGGAAAAATTGTCCGTATAGAGGACATCCCGGTTTCTCAGTAACATTTATTTTGGCAAGACAAAGAGAAAAAGAGAGGCTGGTGGGGAAATGACTGTTTACAGGTTTTACGGTCCTTTTTAACAAAACCTAACTTGCCTTGTGAATACACTCTGCAAGTGTGTTGTAGATGTGATTAAAAACGGGTTCAAAATGGCATTCTTTAACTAATAGTAAATTGTGTGTGTAAGAGGAAGAAAACGTTTGTATGTGGTTATAGGAAAATGATCAACTGCAGGTGAATTGGTAAGAGTAATGACTTTGTGTCAGAACATATCACACTCACATATCACCCAGTCATTGATTATTTGGGGCAGATGGTGGCCTAATGGCTAGCGCACTTGTAATCGAAAGATTGCAGGTTCGAATCCCCTGACCAGCAAGGTACCACTGAGGTACCCTGAGCAAGGTGCCGCTACGGGCGCTGAAAACAATTGCTGCCCCCTGCTGTGTCACAATGTCACACATGGGTTAAATGCAGAGGACACATTTTGTTGTTGTGCACTGTGTGCTGTGGTGTGTTAACAACAACAATTAATCACTTTCTTTCTTTCATTCATATTTTACTACAACAGAACAACTAGTTGCATTTTATTCCTTACTTAACACATTTCTGTGGAACTACACCTATAACTGTAATTTTTCCAGAAAGTCCTGCACTTCTCTTTCCCTCAATATACCTGTAACAGGCAGACACTGAAGTTTAAAAAAAACTGAGCATATCTACTAGTGGGTTTCCTTTAAGCGAAATAGTATATTTTAACTTCTTTTACACCCTGTGAAATATTGAAATCAAAGGAATACTCCATCTTTTTAAAATCTAACCCTTATCCATCAGACCTATAGCATATTAGAGATTACCATGAGCATTTACTTGAAACATGCTTACTTGAAACAGATGTCCATTTCTGTTAAAATATTGATAAGATACAGTGTGTGTCTATGTACTGTTCAATTCTTGTGCAACTGTTGCATTCTAAGAAGAAGTGTTTTAATGGAGTTTTATCCCAACTTTTCAAAACCAGAACAATACAGTAAATAATCACTTTCAGCCCTCTTGTGCAACTGGAATTGGCTCAAGCTCCCCTGGGACACTTAACGGAAAAGTGGTACAGTTACAAGTTACTGCCACTTTCCTAAGTTTTGTGACCTTGAAAATGGAGGAAAGTAATAGTTGGTAACACAACCATGATGGTCCCTCCAACTCTAAGGGACCAAATTATACAGATTTAGATTTCAACAGACATATTTACTGTATACTGAGATTAGGCTTAAAAATCACTGGACCTGTCATAATCTTTCATTTCAATGTCTTCCACTTTATTTCATAAGATATACGTAAATGGTCTTGGAAGTTGAGAGTGCAAAAAAGAAAAACATTTTTATGTCAAATGTGTTCAATTTATTATTGTTGAAATGCATACAATACAGTGCAAACAATCTTTGGCAGAAATACAATACAAAATATCAGGAAATCATTCTGACCCCTGGGTTCAGTTTGTTCAGTCGTGCAGGGCAGTGCATTGCATTGCAAATGGGCAGTTTGGGGGGCAGACATCAGTGTCAGGGGTTAAAGTGTTGAATGAGCACTGACATTAGTCTGGAGCATGGGGACAGAGAGCACAAATAAACAGTAAGCCCTCTTCGCCAAGTTGCGCAGAGGCCGAAATATGAAAGCAAGCAGATACACAAAAACCAAAGTAATACTAAAATTTGGCTTATCACTAGAAACACAATTATCCAACACTACATTCCAAGTCTTAATACCTGCAAAATATACCACATGCTGGCCAATCAGAGACCAAGACATACCCTGTGAGTGTGACCTGTTAATGTGCCTG
This sequence comes from Synodontis membranacea, assembly GCA_025674565.1. Lineage (NCBI taxonomy): Eukaryota > Metazoa > Chordata > Actinopteri > Siluriformes > Mochokidae > Synodontis > Synodontis membranacea. Next base: position 18,909,884 of record JAOVYU010000002.1, read on the forward strand.
TTAGTAAATTTGGGATTCTCCGTTTTTCGTATGGCTTCCACAGTATTATTCTTGTTTCACATAAAAACACTGCCTCTCTTCTATTCCATATGGCTTTAATTTGAGTAAAACTAAGGTCAGAGAGTATCACATTCTCTAACATGACATCAGCGCCGCTCACATGCCTTCTGCTAACTCCAGAGACGTTCAGCCAAAAGTTTTGTCTATCCACAGACAAGCCACAGAGCAACTGAAATGAGCAAATACTGTACTGCAAGTTGCAAGCTACCTTATATAAGGTTATTTTTGGGTTGGGTGGGTGGGTGAATGGACAAGGGGTAAAATAACCCACTACATGTATAAATAAAATAAACAAGGGTAGGGCTTAAAATCACAAGAAGAATGACAGTGGAAGGGAGCAGACCCTTCCATCGCCACAAAGAACGATGCAATGTAAAAACAAATCTTCCAGGAAATGACAATGAAAAGAAAACTGCATAGAGGAATTGCTGCCGACATGAGCACAAAATCTGTGCCTGCACGCCAATGAGGCAATGCCCTTCTTCAACACTGCCGTGAACCTGTTCAAACAGAGAAGGGACTCACTGGCAGTAAACTACCTTTCTGAAAAAGGCTGGACAAAAGTATTTAACAAAAGATTGTGAAGTCCTGATGTAACACTGTCTAGCACAAAGCCCTGTTGACCTCAGCTACTACACTATTGCCCCTGTGAAACGTTTAGTGTCAGGGAAAAACAAGCAAATATGAAAAGCACCAGACGTTAACCAGTCGCTACTGGAGCTAAACATTTGGTGATCAGTAGACTTTCTTCAATTACAAATATATTTTTCAATATATTCACATTATCTTCATATACAAGAGGTTGATACAAAGGTGGATGCATGTGTAAAGTTATATACTTATTAAATGATAAGAAAGCACCATAAAATTTTTAGTAAAAGCTGGAGTAACTCTAGTATTTTTTCCTATAAAATGTCTTTCGCATAATTATAAAATCAAGAACACCCTTGGAAGGCACATACTGAGTGTGCATTATATTTGCATATCGTGTAAAAACAGTGAAGAAAAAAAAAGTACAAAGCGATACCTTTACGGTTTCATACACTATATAAGTATTAATGTTGGGGAAGTAGCACCATTTGCCATCTCTAACCTGAGAACGCATTTTTAGAGACTATGTGGCTGATCATGGATTCATTCAAGCTCGATTTGAAATCTAATCCTTTCTCTTCAGTGCACACGATGGGGCAGGAAGGGTCAGACCAACATATCTGGTGGTCTCTAAAGGCCTCTGGTCCTTTTGGTCAAGGCTGATGAAGGAAGAGAGGAAAAGAAAGCATCTTCTAGGCTTTCATTTGTTCTTCCATTGATACATCTGTTATTTTAAAAGTGGTAACATAGCAGCTGATGCCATGATTGGAGATATGGGGGGAAAAAACAAAACAAAAGAAAAAACTGAGGCATGTAGATGCGGCAGGTCGCATCGGTTGAGTCTTTTACGTGAATGCTTTGGTGTTCCTGAGGTTATACATGATGTTCTTTGGCCCGCTTTTGCGATGGCTGTTCGAGGCAAACAGGACAGCAAACACCTTTCAGTGTCTCAGGCTTTGGACATGATGCTGGGGGACACTTCTCCACAAAACACGTCACCTGGCCCTCCTAATGCACACAGGAGAAAATCAGAAATCAGAGGAGAGGAAGAGAGAGGAAATGAGGGGAGGAGGGGGGAAAAAAAAGATCCGTCATCAAGCTCCATTGTATGCTTTAGTGAGAGAGTGTTATATTAGCCATTTTTAAATCCAAGAGAAGCTGAACAAAACCACTGCTTGTTTTTACGATAAGCTATTTGAGACATCAGTGCTATTCTGAGGAAAAATAGTATGGGAAAAAGATAAAAATCGCTCGGCTGCCATTTGAAAAGAATGTCACTTGGCACGTGGGTGAAGGGCTGGCATCGTGGCAGCATTAAATCCTCTCTGGGCACGAAAGATAACGGGAGAAAGGAGTGATTTAGCCAGCGAGATGCACAATACCCAACCCCACCACACTCACGGCTACTGAAATAACACAGATGTGAGGTTGGTGAGAGTACCGGCCAGACAAAGGCTTGATGGTGTACAGTGACTTTTTGGTGAGATTTTTGGAGAACAGGCACTATATTCAGAGATACGCACTCCACACCGATTACTTCTGCCTTTCTGTCAATTTTCACATAACTAGTAGTAGCATGCAATGAAATCAGCTGTCCGTGGGGAAGGAAGTCAAATCAAAATAACCACATAGGTTAACCAGTTTAACCTGCTACATTTGGCTCCTGATGGAACCTGAACACATATTCACAGAGGAATTTTGTGATTCCTCAACGACGACACACAGGGGTCAACTGTTTTACAACAGCACTGTACACCTTCCTCTATTCTTGGATCCTTGGGTGTCTTTGTCAGCAGTTTTGACAGTAGTCGTAGTGCACTCGTTCTAATACCTTATAATTTCTATAGTAACAGTTTGTTCACAATGACTTTTATGGACACTCCACATAATCTAAGAGAAATCATAAACAGACGAAAAGCCTTGTTATTTGACGAAGAAAAAAAATGCATCATTGTTGATGTGGTGAAGTTTTCTTTTACGGAGGTGTTTCTTTAACATATATGAAAGAAGTCTCTAGTGTGAGGGCTTTGTAACAGTCAGGACTCTGTGCTTTATATTAGTACTTCATGGTGAGGGAATGACTGGTTATAGTTGTTCCAGTGTCATAACAGGATGTAACCTGTTTCACAGCATTAATTGTGACTGTACACTGTGAAAATGTATGACATTCATTAACATGTTTAAAAGTCTTGGGAAACTGCTGTGGTGGAACAGGAATAAAACCTTTCAGGACGTGCTGTTACATTAAAATAATCCACTTCGAGGTAGTGACACATGGCTGTCTGCAATCCTGGTGCTGTTTATTACGCTTTTTCCAATTACAGCATGTCCCGTCATGCTCTGTTTCTTATGTATTATTCTTGTAGTTGAGCACACCACCTGGAGCAAACTATATTTCATATTCTGGCTCTATACAGGAATATTTTTTATGAACTACCTTGTTGCCAGGACAAGGGAATTACACACAGCTAGTGCTATATAATATTTACATTACTGGAATATTTGGTAGACTCAGATTTTTACAATATAGGGAGCGTGATGTTACAGTGTGGTTTGCTTTAGTGATCGAGTAAGCAGTATTTCAAATTGCTCATATGATGAGAATGTGAATATTAAATAATGTCTTTTTAAGTACATACTCTGCAATCGCACGTGGTGCAGGAGTCTTTCTTCCAAGCCTCTCTGTTCCCCCGCTGTCTTCCTTCCTCATCAGTGCAGTCTGTCTTACTCAGTCGGACTTCAAGTCTTTTTATCTACAGGACAGAAGATGCCAGACAGGACAAGTCACAGACTTTTAGCACCTCCACCTAAATCAGTGCTGGTCACTACGAAAACTGGAAAAATGAAGAATTCATTAGTAGTGTTTCTACAGACTGCAGCATAGGCATCTGTAAATCGTTTGCGTTAAATCAAATGACAGAGGAGCACCGTCAACATGCATCTATATGTATGTCCTTGAAACTAAGGCTTAAAATAAGAGTCATGTTTCTGAAGTTCAAGGCTGTGACGCGAGTTATACAATCCATTTGTTCTCCCGCTCTGCTTATGCCTTAATTAAAACCATGTGTTTGAAATGTGGATTCGCCTACAGCACTGAAACTCAGCTTAGAATGTCCAAATGTGCAGGGCGATCTGATCCTGTTCCTGTTTCGATTCAAACAGTGCCATCATCGTCAACTCTCTAGAGCAGTGGTACTGCAGAGTGAGATGGAGTCCAGAGAAATTTGGTAATTTTCCCCGCTCTAATACCCTTGGTAATTGCCTGGTTTTCCAGGAATGAAGTTGGCACTCTGCTTTAGAGTAGTTCTGAAGTAATGCAGAATTTGTGTAGTCTTCAGTACAAAGCTTGTCTTATGCCAGGACATCTGCTTGGTGCTGGATCGCTTCACAATGAGATATGTTAATTGTGGAAACTGTTCCAAATCTGTGCATGCAATTGCACAATAGATCCATTAATCCAATGCACTTCAGAAATAGTTGAATACTTTCACAGGTCATTAATGCTTTTGTATCTGAGGTTTCATCACATGGAGATTTATTAAGAATATTAATATCTAAAAGACGATTATGATGGAAAACACAACACGATTCTACTTTTTTTTTTGCTTGACTTCAGTGTTTGCAGAGAAAAAACAACCACATACATATTGTGAAGGTGGCTGTTCTGCTGAAAGTATACTAATCCCTTTATTTCTCCGCTGCACAAATAAGGTGTTTAAAGGTTTACGAGTTACAAAGTCCCATATTTTTCGGAACGTGATGCCAATGTGAAATATGTGTCTGTTTAAAAGCCTCTTCACCTCAAACCTAGTGTCCAGTCTCACCTGCTTTCGTAAACTAGTGATAGTCTTCTGCATGTCCATAACAAAGTCCTGGAAGTCATTTACTGGTGGTTCAGTGTCCGACTTTGAGAAAAGAGTTGCATTTACGAGGGTTCTGTCATCAACGTGGCTGAAAGACAAAATAAGTACGGTATAAGAAATTAACTTGAAACTATATTTGACATTAGTAGTACGGGACAGATTTTCAGTATGCTTAGGCGGCATGGCATGTATGGTTAATAGCATTTCTAAAACTTTATAATGTAATCAGTGTAAAAATGTAAATTTAAGCATGAAACTGACCTGTGATCATCCTCCAACTTTTTAAAAGGACTCTCCTCCGCGTAGCTGTGCTCCACTGACCTGCGGCCTCTGAAGTGATAGGACAGGGCGTTGAACTGACCTTTGGTGCGGCAGTCTGTGGATTTAATCAAAGCTGCACTTCACTGACAGCAGAATGAAAAGAATGCTGCTTACATGCAGCAACAAAGCAACAACACGTGTATTGTGCAAGTCTACAAGTAGTGAAAAATAAAGCCTTCCAGAATTATTGGCACCGGTAATAAAAACTCCATCCGTCCAGTATCTATACAGCTTATCCGTCAGGATCACAGGGAAGCTGGAGCCAATCATAGCTGACTTCAGGCGAGAGTCAGGGTACACCCTGGGCAGGGATAACACAGAGACTAACAGACATTCACACTCACACCTATGGGCAATTAGGTGTAGCCTGTTGACCTAATCTGCATGTCTTTGGGCTGTGGGAGGAGACTCCGCACAGAAAGGCCCTAGTCAGCTGGCAGGTTTAAACCTAGAATTTTCTTGCTGTGAGACTACAGTGTTGCCCAATGAGCAAATTATCTGTATAAAAGAAACAAACACAATAATTTTCATTTAAACAACAGGAAATGCTGTTCTAACACTAAAAATCTCTGTTTTAACAGTCTGACAGACTTAGAAAAAGGATCAATCCCAAGCATCATCTTAAATTCCTAAAGAAATCCTTAGAGAGGATTTAGACATTGTCCCACTAAAGAGATATAAATGAATATATTTTTTGATGTTCACCTTCCAAATCGTGTATAATTAAACTTAATTAAACCTAAAAGATGTTTCTCAATCTGGTTGTCTTTCATAACACCGACAAGAGCATACTTCTGTGTCCATTCATTCAAAGGAAAGCAAATGATTACTGCCTAAGCCTGAGATAATGACTCAACTGATTCCAGCACCAATTTAATACCTCACTGGATCATAACACATGAATGATTTTGTAAATGTTTTTTTTTTTTCTTGGTTCATTATTTACGCTCTATGATATTTCTTTGTTAGGTCTAAGCACTCCTGGTCCAAACAAGGCTATCTGTAACTGCTCATGTTTAAAAATTAGATGTGACGTTAAACGCGTTTAACTTGGTTGAGGCTGTAGTGACAATTCGTACATAAAAAAAAAAAAACGCCTACATGTATTGTATGCAATACATCAAGGATTCTAGAGTATAGTTCATGTGAAAAGTGTGATTGAAAAGAAGAACTGGATTACGACATTATCTGTACTGCAACATTAACAGACAGATTAGCCACTCTGTTCACACATTAATATAGTTTCATTGATATTCAGAACAAAGGGATTCTAAATAAACAACAGAACATTAGTCATCCTAATCAGAATGTAACATTGTAAGCAGGCTAGACGATCACAGACAAGATTAGACACATCATGCATAATGAAAGTCTATTCTTTTGAGAAAAGATGTAGATAAAAAGTGGTGATGTAGATAGTTTAAAAGATTTCAATCTCATCCTTGAACATACCTTCACAGCAGTCCTGCCACATTCGCAGGTCAATCTTGGGCACATCATCACAGTTTCCATATCCGTGAGGGAATTCTGCCACCCTGAAGACATCAGACTGAATGCGGGTAATGTTGTCGCCGTTGTCGCACAGCACCCGGGTGAGAGACGCCTGCTTCAGCTGAGTCAACTGAGCTGGGCTAAACACGCCAGGGTTCTCATACCAGAACCTGTATAATACGAAACAGAACAAAGAAAAGATAGTTCTGTTTTTTTCTGTTCTGTGATTTTAAGAAGTATTTATTTGGAAGTCAGGAAATCAGAAACGGTGAAACTGTGCATGATGTAAGGAATACAACAGGATGGGCAAACTGTTAAAGGACAGCCAGAAATGTTCTGATTTTTAGTTTTTAGATTTCTGATGATTAGTTACAGGAGACACTGAGAACAATACTGTAACAGAGATACTGCTGTATAAACCTGTACCATATTTTTTCATAGTTTTACTTATAGTCCTTACACTACATTTTAAGGACATGTAGGAGCTAAACATAATAATTAAAAACATCACGTTCAAATTATAAAAGCAGTTACTAAATCATCCAGTTTACCTGTCACCATCTCTGAGCCTTTTAAACTGTGTGGCCAGTAGGCACATGAGAGTCGGCCCCAGTCTGCTCCCAGGAACAAGATCCTCAGTCATCAAAGCGGGGAACAGATCGATGTTCAGTGGTGTGCCATAGAGCCTGGGATCACATACGGTACAACCCAACGTTGTAGCAGCACTACTGATTGGTAAAACGATACAAATTACAATTTGTAATTACTGAATTTATCACACATTTACCTCTGAAGCTTCTCTCGAACGGTGGGGCTGCGAATTTCATTTCTTAGGTCATCAAAAGTCTGTGCTGAGGTGAGATTGCAGAACACTCTGTAGTCGTTATAGGGAGGGATGCCATGATCACGTCCTCTTTGGATGTTCATGGCAGCGAGGTCCAAGGCCACGGCATGGGCCATGGAGAAGAGGCGCTCTGTCAGCTCTGTGTTGAGCAGCTGTGTGGATACCCGCATCTTTCCTGCCACGCCAAACAGTCCACGCAGCAAGGGATCGATGCCTCCCTCATTTACAATACGAAAGGGAGAGAAAAAAGCCTTGTGCAGAGGTATGTGACCCTGCTGGATGGGCTGGAAGTTTTCATCTAACCGGTACAAAATGGGATTGATGAGAGTGTGACCAAAGCGGAATGCAGCCGTGGCAAAGGCGTTTAAGATTCCTGCGTTGATGTTGGGGTTGTAGCCATGGTAACTGCCCAACATCTTCAGGCCTGCTTCGCCTAGTATTTTGGGCAGCCAGTGGCTGTAGGTGATGTGCTGCATCTGGGCACCCACGATCTTGCGTGCCTCGTGGTAAATGGTGTCCCCATCCCAGTGCGGGTTGAGGCGCAGCAGCTCTCTGGCGATACGATTATGCTCACGGAACCACACTGTGTGCATGGCTGTGAGGCCTAGCTGCTCGTTGGCACGGTGATCCCCAGCCAGGAAGCAAGGAATTGGACTCTCGTTCTCATCGCGCATACACTCTGTTGGCGGCCCACTGGCGAAGGGCAACAGCGGCTTTCCCGTGCGCTGTACAATGCCCTGCCGCAGCATGCCCCGATGCCCAGCCAGGTCTCGTATACCCTCTGCTTCATGACGTGAGCTACCATACACGTTGGAAGCATCAATGTAGGATGTCAGTTGGTTGATCTGCTCGCGAGGGTATACCGAGTTCATGAGCAGTGAAGTCATGCCACTGCCACACACTGGGGTTGAGCGCACAAAGAACATGCAGCGAGCACCGCTCCGTCGTTGACGTGGGTCGTTGGGTGGGAACATGACAGGGAAGCAGGGCGGGTCATTCGTGCAGACCGCTGTACACAGCTGGCCATCAGAGAAACGTGACTGACTGAGTGCTGCTACGGTGGAGTCCAGATCATGATCCAGGAACTGGCCCCACTGCATGAGCATGTGTGTGTAGCGTTCGTCAGGAGTAATCGTCTCTGTGCCTATCATGGTGGTGGAGACGAGGCGAGGCAGAGGCAGAGCAAAGCCATTGTGGCGTCTCTCTGTGGTACCGCGTGGCAAGTTGAAGCCGTTATCATAGACAGACTTTAACAGGCGATCGAAGGCAGTGAGCGAGGCGCCCCACATGGGGTGCTGCAGGTTGTTGCATGTGCCATCATGGCTGCGGTACTTCTGATGGAAGCAGATGTCGGAACAGTTGTTGAAGCGGCGGTGAGCTGTACAGCCGGACAGGTTCGCGATCATGTCCAAGAAGTGTGGTGACACCAGATCATTGTAACGGAAAGCTAACAGAGGGTTAGAGTGAACATTTAGAAAGAGCAATGGTCCTTGAAGGTGTAAACAGATATAGACCTATATATACTGGGGGAAAAATGTCAAAATGGCTATGTGGAATCAGCAAAAAAAAAATGCCTAATCTCAGTTAGAGCACAGTTTACCACAAGCGCTTGGATGTTGTTATAAGATGAAAAACATCATGGTCTAATTTTGGCAATTTAAAGAGTCACAGTGCCCAATGAGCAGCATATCGGAAAGACTCCCTGAGCTGCTTTTCATTTAAAAGCAACTAGGCATTTGATTTGCCATCTAATCTTGGATAAACTGGAAGAAATCTAAACCTTGGAAATATAAAACTCAATCTGTATGAAACTAGTTGTTTAGATTCCACTGAATAAATTTAAGGATCGAAAGCTTATGGCTTCAAATTAAAAAAAAACAAAAAAAAAAAACCAGACTCTCCTTATAACCTTATAATTCCAAGGTCTTGAAATGCAGATATACAAACATTCTTCTTAGCATGGCCACAGAAGTGTCAACATTTTAAGCATTATGAGCTACCTGTCCCATTGGTGTCCACCATAAGTCCCTGGTTGACATGTCGTTGAATAAGTAGAAGAGTTTGCTCAAAGATCTCTCCTGCTCTGGCCTGTCCCACAGTGTAAGGGTCACGTGGATAGCGGAACAATGCCAGCAGTTCACCGGGAGTGCGGGGCGAACTGCATGAAATGGAAATACAGACATGAACATGTTAAATAAGAACTTAAATGTCGATTACAATTCGGAGCAGTATGATGGACGTGGACAGTGATGGATCACTGGCTAAGATTCTGAGATAATGACTGGAAGATTATTAGTTAAGCAAAACCCTCACTTTGCCTGGCTGTTTGCTTGAATTGTATCTGACCTCAATTGTAGGTTGTGTTGGATATATATATATAAAAAAATGTGTGCCAAATAACTAAATACAAAAATAATCCATCCAGATCTTGGGGAACCATACAAAGTAAGTATCAAGTTTTGGATATCAAGGCACCCTGGCAATCACTTCTGTCAACCCTTGGCCAATTTTTTCCGGTTGGAAAACTGGCTCTGTGTAGGAGACGATGGAGAACTCATTCATATTTAGCAGAGCCTAACACGTGCAAATATTTTTTGTACAATAGATTCACATACATACAAGTGATGTATTTTTCCTACATTGAGCTTTCCTTCACACTTATTAGACTATTAGACTTATTAAATATTGGGAGACACTGTGTGAGCAGATAAAACAGTGTAACGGTGATTCTAATCCTTATTTTACACAGTGAGTGCACCAAGCAGTTAATATTTCTGTCAGACAGTACGAGTCAACTCCCAAGAGCTGGAAGCTGGAGACATCAGGCAAACCTCTGGACAATCATCACTAGTCCTGTGCATTTTTAGATTAGAGATGAAGGGACTGGAGTAAGTGTACAGCTTCTAGTCAACAGAGAATACACATTAAAAAAATAAATAAAATTAAAAATAAATAAAAATAAAAAAAAAAATAGCTAGTCATGTTACTGAGAAACCAGAAATCACAAAGTGCACTGTCCTGAGGACTCTCTGATGTCTGGAACTTGAAACTGTTTGAAAATGTTGAAAATGTTTCAAAATACTGACACCCAAAAGTGCTTCCATAAACGTCAAATGAACATACACAAATATGTTTGACTGGCTCTGCGTTTCTGTCCAAGTGTACTCCAGATTTGTCCAATTTTATTAATCTTTTTATTAGCAGAGGGTGCTTTAGCACAGATCCAGGCAGTTTCTTTTATCCATGAAAACATGAAATCATGTCTTGACCTGGTGATGCACCAAATCTCAACCTCACTGATGGAATAGCTATAAAGTTTACAAATGTCTACTGAAATAACTGTAAAAGTTCAGAGAAATTCCATTACTGTCATGTTACACCAATCCTGAGTCTACTATTGCAGACTTACTGCAGTGTACTGATGAACCTATAGGTTATGCCATTTTTAACATGCTGATATCAAAGCCCAGAGTATCAGCTGATAAAAATCGAAATCTCACATCCTCACAGAAACCGAGTGTCTCTGTAAGCCTCAGCTGCAAATGGTTAACATCACAGTCACACTTACAGTACGGCTGTAACCACTGGACTCGGCTTGATGCACTGATTTAAAACCAACCACTGAAATGAATCAATGTGATAATCAATTATTATTGACTAGATATGACTATAAGTAGATTATCATTGATTATAAATAGATCATAACCAAAAAGGTATAGTGCTAAGATGTGTGAATGGGCTACCAAGACGCTTTGCTTGCAACTATGATACTTAAAGTAGCACTGCCCTGTGAATTAATAGAAGGCCTACTCCAGATTCTGAACAAAGAATCAGGGACTATAAACAGTATTGTGTTGCAGCAGATACAGTGTTATCAGTGATATCAATGAATCAGTGTTCAGTGTTACCATATACAGTGTTATCTGTTAGTGCTATCTTTTATCATAGAATATTCAGTGTTATCATTGAAAATCTCTCTCTCTCTCTCTCTCTCTCTCTCTCTATCTATCTATCTATCTATATATATTCAATCTTTTTCATATCATATCATTTGGAAACGTGAATCACAATGGCGAGTGAATCAAATCTAATCTGCCTTTATGGCCAGGGTCTGTCCCTTGATATAACTGCTTGATGCTTCCTGATTTACACTGTGGAACCTTTGCTCCTTATGTGTTCCTGCTGTTTATATTTCTTTGGCAGTTACTTTGGCAGCTATTTCTCCAATACAGTGTACTAAATGACTTAAACAAACCTTCAGCGGTCATTTCCTTAGGCACACAAACACTGCACATTTCCTGTACAGGCTGGCATTGCCTTTTGCCGCACAGCATGTGCAGTGTTGCACAGCTGAGTTTAAACTGCAGCTTTCCGAACAGAACAGCGAGACCGACCATAAGCCAAGGTAAATTCTTCAAACGTTACACTAGCATGACTCGTGAGGGTAAAAAGTGTTTTCAAATGCCTAAGGGATGAGAAATCGGTAATGACGCTGTGCTCACCCGTCAAAGAGGTGCCTCCTGGTGGAGTCTATGGCGCTGTCGACGCTGCGGATGGCCTCCTCAAGAGACGTCGAGACAAACGGATCTCCCTCTCTGCTTACCTGTGGAACTGAAGAAGAAAACGATGAGCCACACAAAAATGTCCTGTGAAACTGGGGGAGGTAAGAATCCACAAAGAAAACTACTCCCTGTTAGGTGAGCCAGAAATAAAACTGCTGTGTGCTGCTTTTCAGAGCACTATTATCAGACAAGAGGTTCTTCAAGTGTTTGATAAACTAAATGCTTTTATTTTGTATGAATGATTAATGTCGTATGAGTTCCTTGGCTGGAAGGCAACCTTTCACAGGTTTATATGTTATCAGATAATGTGTTATCATTTCTATAGTAACAACTCACTTACAGGGACTTATACAAATGCATATGTGGATACTGTGGAGACTTCTGTAAGGAGATGTTTATTTTTTACTGGAGTCTCCATTGTTAGAGCTTTGTAAAAGTCAGAGGTGAAGCTGTAGCTAAATTATTCGACATGGGAAAGCCTTCAGGATGAACAGTTTTGCTCAACATAACACGCTGCATTTGTGATGTATGAATTTTAAAAGAGAAAGCCCAATTTTTTGGCTGCTATAACTTAAATAATACCAGGAAGTAAAAGTTTCATGGTTATTTCACAACATTAAGAGTAACTATAAACAACTAAAAATTCTGACGTATTGTTCTTTCGAAAGTCACACCACCCTGATGTGATTATTTACGTATAGCAGCACGCCCAAACATATTTTATTTTCCTAACTTTAGGAATGATTCCAAAGAACTTAGTTAAATATGATAAATATAGTTCTACTGAGCTGATGAAATATGGCTGTTGGGAAAACTGAAAAAAGTGTGCCCAGTGCACAAAAAAACAAACAAACAAACAAAAAAAATCCCACACTGGACACAACTCATACCTTGCACAGTTAGCACCATGCTAGCGGATGAGTATCCAATGGAGTTACGAGCCACACACTCATAACGCCCCCCATCAGCAAGACCCACATCGTTCACCTCCAGATAACCATCGGGGCTGATGTGAAACTTCCCACTCTCTGTCACCTGAACACCATCCTGACATCACAGAGGGAAAGAACAATGAGAAAGAGCATATGATGAAAGGAAAGAGGTTTCGTGCTCCGCGCGGCAGAAGGGATCAGGGCTCACCTTGTTCCAGGTGATGACAGGTGTGGGCTCTCCATGAGCGCTGCATGGAATCTGGACATCATTACCAGACTCCACAGTCATGTCCCTTGGAGCATTTGTGAAAACAGGCGTTACTGATGATTTAAAAACACGTGTTAATAATTACAGTTTGTAAGGCGTCCACAGTGAATCATATGCAACAAACAAAGATTTTAAAAGGTAAACAATTTGACAAAGCTCATTATCACACATGACTGTGGGTTACAAAGAATGGGGCAATCTTAGCATTATATGTTTTCACGTAGTTATTATAGAACAAATAAAACTTTTAGGCTGCAACTATGTCAGAAATACTTCAGCTTCTAAAACAATGAGAATTCTCAGTTCATCACTCTGTAGAAGTCTTCCTTTCTTGGCTACTGCAAAACAACAGAAACGGAGCACAAAAGCCTGTGGTCTTCCTTCTTCCTTAACCACTTTTCCTATTACTTGCAACCTGCATAGCAGAAACCCCAAGGGGGTGGAAACTGTAACTCACATGTTTATGAAGGCGGGTATTACGCAGCCACACTTTAATGTTTATGCTAACAACCGTTACTACATAGAAAACATGTTGTCATGTGGGGATTTCAAAGCCATGTGCTTTCCGGGGCTGTCCCATAAACCTGTAATTTCTCTTAAGAGCTGGTTTAGGACTCCTGACACATGAACTCCTGCCACATTTCTGTCATTGAGATTTTACAGGGGCATTGTGGTGATTGCCACCCTCCTTTATATGCAAGCGACAAATGAGCTCGAGGGGGCGACTCCCAGCCATATTTGCTCTGTCTTAGCCTTTAAACCCTCCAGAAACTTCAGTTGCTTAGAAAGTGTTAAAATTAAAATTTCACAGAATAAAGCACACAAAGTTTATTAAATATTTAACACTCTGTTCTGAAATTAAATGTCTGACATGAAATCTAACAACCTGGCTATCACATGGGTCATGGTTTAAAATGGAAGTTTTTTTGTCCAGGCTGCCCCCTTGTAATATTTGGAAGTTGGTCATTATGCAACCCTTGATTATGATTTAGGTGAAAGTTTTCAAATGCCAGCTTGAAGCAGTCCTGCACTGCACTGTTGGCTGTCTTCCCAGCAAACATGAGATATCTCCCAGACGTGCAGATCATGGCTATATGGGGTCGGTCCGTCCAGAACTATATCTGTATGTCTGCACAACGTGCAAATCAGGTTCAGTATCTGGACGTCTGACTACGACCTCTCTTCAACGTTGATGTGTAGTTTAACATCTGAACGTCTAGGTTTTTAGACATTGTCAATTCAGTTTAATGCTCATGAATTCAACCCCCTTTGAATTAAACGGAATTTTAAAAAATATACCATATGCTCCCTCGCATCATTTTCTGAAATAGTAAATGTAGTCATTATCACATCTATACATCTACAATTCCACTTGTATATGATGTAAACTGTCTCATCACATTCAGAATTTTTACAGCCTCTAAATTCCAACCACTTAGTGTTTTTGCTTAGTATTTCCATTTCCATGCCCCCTGCGGACACTTCTGTGCACGTGCAGAGTGCGGGATTTAAAAATCTGGCAGCAGCTTGATGCACGGGCGAACAAACATCCAGCTTGTTAAAGTAGGTTAATAAAGGTACGAGAACCAGGTTAATGCTAAGTTATATTCATGAATTTCCTTCATGTTAGCTTTTTTTTTTTGGTATTTTTTATAACCAACTTCAACCTGCTGTGGCTAGATAGCTTGCTAACTTTAACTGAGTCCACCGCTTAGCATAGCAGCTTTAGCCCTGTACTGTTCTGTTGTATATACTGTGGCAGTGCTACGGGAAGGGGCAGGGTTACCCAACATTGAGGGCGGCGGCATGTAAGTAGTTGGTCTGCCGTCTGTGTGTTTTGTGTTTGGATAAATGGGTTTAGCTGAGTTTGAGGTGTGTGTTCATTTTCTCCCTTGTGTGAGTGTGCACGCGAAATAAAAGAGTTCCCAGTTATTGCAGTGGGATGTTCCTATACTCCCCGTGTCTGCCTCGACTGATTTAGCATCTACGCAACAATACGTTATTTAAATAAAAGTTTTAATTAAAAGTATGGTGGGACTGTTTATTTATAAATGAATTTAGCCAAGAAGCCCGATATACAAGATGTCTAATATTAGTCTGCTTTTGGATATTATAAGACGTTGAAAAGACGTCCATGATGACCGCATTTGAACTCATTTGAAACCTTGTATAGCGGTCCAGCG
>JAOVYU010000002.1:18925098-18942873 GCA_025674565.1 Synodontis membranacea
GTTCAGAAGACGTCATAAAAAGATGTCAGAAAAACTTTCATTCTGGCTCCTCAGGGGATGTCTTTTCTACGTATGATGAAGACGTCCTTTAGACATACCTTTGCACAGTGGGTTTTCAGCTCTAGTTAGATTTGCAGACTGTGTTTACTTTTGAAGAATTTAACAGTGACTTACAAATGAAACACGTGTAACACATGTTTTTATAAATCCACTGGAGACTAAGAATACCGTCAAACTAGAACCTTGTAAGAGTTAGTGACAATGTGCTGTGTGTGTGTGTAGCAAAATATAAACAAATACACAGATTCATTTACAACCCTAATTCCAAAAAATGTTGGGACAGTGTATAAATTGTAAATTAAAACAAAATGCAATGATTTGCATGATTCTTTTTGACCTATATTCAATTGAAAACAACATAAAGACAAGATATTCACTGTTAAACTTACTTGTTTTTTGTAAATATACACTTATTCTGAATTTGGATAGCTGCAAAACTTACAAAAAAGTTGAAACAGGGGCAACAAAAGACTGGCAAAGTTGTGGAATGCTAAAAAACAAACAAACAAACAAACAAACAAAAACACCTATTTGGATCATTCCACAGGTAAACAGGTTAATTTGTAACAGCTGATAGCATCATGACTGCATATAAAAGGTACATTGTTGTTCACAAGGGGCAAGGCTCACTAGCTTTTGTAAAAATAGTCCAACAGTTTAACAATGTACAATTGCAAGAAATTCACTGATTTCACCATCTACAATAAGTAATATCATTAAAATATTCTGAGAATTTGGAGAAATCGCCACATGTAAGGAGCAAGGCTGAAGCCCAAAAATGAAAGCCTGTGACATTCGAGCCCTCCGGCAGCACTGCATTAAAAACCAACATGATTGCATAAAGGACATGGCTTCATAGTAAAAGAATGTGGGTACTATACTGCCCTCCCAGCAGCCCAGACCCGTGTTTGGAATCCCAACTTTTTTGGAATCGGTGTCGTAAATCATTATGACCATGCAATTATGAAGGATGCAATAAATGCACAGTGCTGCACATAATCTTTATTTCGCCCTTTGTTCGTCAATATTTAACCGCTTCCTGACACCTGTATGAGAAATGAATACTCCCATTCACATGACATTTTGGTTGTGTTCCATGGGATCCCAGTCCCGATGTACACCTCTGATTCAGTTAATCAGACGTCCTGTGGAAAAAAACTTGAATAGTGTGCCTATGTGCATATGTAATCATTTATTCATATTCGCTCACTTTGCTAAAATGTTGGTATGACTAATTGTTTTTGGTCAATCTTACAATACATTTCTCTCACTTAAACCAACTCTTTTACTCATAAATTCACCAAATTCATATATGCATGTGCATTTGCTGTTACCATAAAACATTGTGCACAATCAACCTACATTTCAGCATGTGCATTAACAAATCATGAATCTCAGGCAACACAAAAATAAATGGGTGGGAATCCCCTCCATACAACGGTCTTGGCAAATTGGATGTTACAATATCTGGTCTCTTTCAATCTTGTTGTTTATATAGCCTTGAAGGAAAATCAGCACACAGTATCTATGCAGTTAGTCACAGCAAAATAAACATGTATATTGTTGCATATCAAATATGGAAATAACTAAAAAGAAACATTATGTTGAGGATTACAAAACCGAACAAAAGGCCTGGGAGAGAAGTGTCCAACGCTCTGGGTTGTAGTTTAAATCTATTGTTATGTTTAATCCACAAGGGAAATATAAAGAAAAGGGTGTAGAAGAGGAAAAAAACAGAATTCCCCCTTAAAGGAACAGTCTAGTGTTTTCAACCTAATCTCTAACTGCTTCTTTATTGCATTAATGTTTACCATATGCAATAATTTTAGCATCGTCAGAACCTGTACTAAAAAGAGAAATGAAAACCCTTTGACTCAAATCACTCTTATTTTGCAGCTTCAGGACAGTTGTTGAATTCTGATAAGCTTTTAAAATGTTCAAATATAGAACAACTATTATACATCCAGTGTTGTACTCAAGATCACCTAAAACCATGACCAAGTCATGACTTTGACAACTTTGAGGGGTTGAGATTAAGTCAAGACCAAGACCAAGGCAGGTTGAGACTGAGCCAAGACTAAGACC
The DNA here is from genome assembly GCA_025674565.1 of Synodontis membranacea. Classification (NCBI taxonomy): domain Eukaryota; kingdom Metazoa; phylum Chordata; class Actinopteri; order Siluriformes; family Mochokidae; genus Synodontis; species Synodontis membranacea. Next base: position 18,927,244 of record JAOVYU010000002.1, read on the forward strand.
AGACCAGTGTCTGTCCAGTACTGCAGAACACATTCACAAAAAAATGTGGAACATGCAAACCATAGGCACTCTTCAATTTGATCTCAAAGACCACATCCACATTCCCATAAAAACACTCATGTAAACTAACTCTAAGAGCTGAAATCAATTTAACCATCTTTATTTAACACTCGTTACCGGTTGCACATGAAGCAGGAAGTTCCAAACACCCAATCACAGTAACGATGTTAAATTAATCAAACAATGAACAGGCAATTTAGTGATATCCAGTTATGCAGTTTTGGTCTTGAAAAAAAATCCTGATTCTTCTATGTTTGAGAATAAGATAAAAATGGGCAAAATATGTGGTCAATTCTGAGATGATTTTCTGTGGTTTTGAAACAGAAGCTACACTCTAAAATTATACATCAACAAAATAATACAGCAGATTTCTTTTAAGAAACTGCAGATGGGCCATTTTGTGTGGTGTGTGCGCTAGCTGAAGTAAATAGTAAAATTACATATTATGTATTATATAACATTATAATGAATACAAGTATAATTACAGGGTTTCACAATTCTCGATTAAGCACAAATCATGATTTCTTAAAAAAAAACTTACATCTGAGAAATCCCAATTCTGTCTCTTGTCCTCTGTCTGAAAATTGCTTATATTTATTTTAATTCCCAAACTACACAAACATGTCAATAGCCCATACTGCTATTTAGTTATTATTACTTATTATTACTTATGCTATTTAGTTATTATTTACTTATATTCCAAAGATTAAAGTAAACAATCACCACTGGCTAGTGTAGAGTAAGACAGTGAATGAAGCCATGACTGAATATTCGCCTATGCATTCATTTAGTCATTTTTTTTAGTAATTAGGAATCTATTATTCAATGCATAATATTACATGTTTGTTTGGCTCGACCAGAAAAAAAATCTGTTCATTTTCACTGCTTGTGGGTGTTTGGTTTGTTAAAATTCACTCATGGGTTGACAATGCTGTTTCTCCCTTTTTCCCCTCTGTAGACTCACAATGATGTCAAGATGTGCATCATCTGTGGTTGTTGGTCACTGCTAATAAGTGTGAAAAAAACAAATCCACACTTTTCTTGAATAGAATTAGAGTGAAAAACAAATTTAATACACTTATGCATGTAGTCCATCAAAAAATCTTACCTCTTTGTTGGATGTTAAGTTGCACTGCTGCTCTGACGGAGCCAACAGCGTTGACAGCCTGGCACTCATACTGGCCCTGGTCATGAGGGGCCACTCGAGAGATACGCAGTGTGCCGGTGGACAGAACTACATGGCGCCCATCAACCTGGAGTGGACTTCCTGGGATTTTAGGAGGGAAAATTTTTATCATTATATCGACTCACTAATTCATTATTACCATTATTTGAGTTGTTATAATGACTTAACTCTCGTTATTTCAACTTACAAAGTCGGTATGAATTTTTATAACGCTATCTCGTTATTTTTACTTAATTAAAAATACTCCACAACTCAGTAATAAGAATACTTTACTGAATTGCTGCTTATAATTGCTATTATTTAAGAGATTTCTCATATAGGCAGTTTTTTAGTGCAATTCAGTTGACACAAATATGTAGAATGATTCGTAATACACTAAATTAATATCCATTATTATTATTTCATAATGGCAATTGGTCATGTATATACAACAACGCCAAACAAATGTTAAGATAAGTAGTAAATGTGTCACACTGCCGCATGAGCACCAGATAATCGCTCACGTTAATGTTAACAAACTCGACCTTTGTTTTGTCCTAAGAGATTCATATGTGACCATGAAGGAGTGATATGTAAGATTAGCATTCATTCATTTATTCATTCATTTTTCTTGAGCAAGTGCTTTGTCCTTGTCAGTGTGATAGTGGAGCTGGAATCTTTCCTGGTGAGCACCCAGAGGATACACGCCGGCACAGGGAGAACAACTGAAACTCCAAGCCTATAAGATATTTAATGATGTTTCAGTAATGACCACTTTGTCACTCGCGTTTTACGCACTTGGACTTTGCTTGTCTTTGCTGTCTAAAATTCTTATCTGGGATGCAATTGTACAGTCCACAAAATTCAAATCTAAATACTTTTGCATTTTATTCTGTTCTATGTTTTAATGGGTCTGGGTAGAGCAAACAAAGATAGGTAATAAAAAGATGCTATACAGTAAAAAAAATTAAAAGCCATTAAAATTTAAAAGATCTATCCCAACCACCAACATGTCAAATACAGAAAGTGAACAAACAAAACAGTCTGGAATAAATGATAACACTTTCTTGATTTGTTAGTCAGCGTCATCACATTTTAATATGATTCAAGATGAAGGCCTTATTAATTGTTTTCTTTGACATTAAAATTATAATTTTGGAGAACTGGGTTCCCAACGGAGTAACAGTGAACCAACACGAATACAAAAAAGGTTCTTGAAACTTTGAGAGAATGGGTCAGAAGAAAGAGGCCACAGGTGTGGGAATATAGTTTCCTCCTTCGTCAGGACAACGCACCAGCACACCCAGCACTCTCAGTGAAGCACTTTATGGCCCAGACATGCATCACAGTACTTCCTCCCTATTCACCTGATCTAGCACCATGTGACTTTTTTTTTCTAAAATCAAGTTCTGCACTAAAGGGATCTCCTTTCGAATCGGTTTCAGAAAACGATGGATGCTTCTGAGACAACTAAATTAGAAGAGCTATTGCATTGCTTTGATCAGTGGAAGATCAGAATGCCGTTCTGTGTAGTTGCAGAAGGGGAACATTCTGAAGGGGAAAGTACTTGGATGGTTAATTTGAGCATCACGGGATCTGAAATGAAATTAAGATGATTGTATTTTTATAGGCAAAATGTGTGTTAATTTAGATTACCTCCCTACAGTGTAACAGATCATTTTGGACCAAGGTGTGAGACAAGAGTAAAACTAGAATGAACAGAGGATAGGACTCTAACTGTTATGTAACCCATTCAGACCATTTGACCCTTTTTAGATTTGCCCTTTTTATATGCTAGATTTGAGTGTCACTTGGAAAATTTGCATTTCTGAAGAGAAAAACTGGAAGCAGGAAATAAAAATCAGAATAGAAAAGGCTTTTCAATTATCAATTGTTTGCATATGCCTTGATATGAACTTACTGTTTCTATAAAGCAGTTAGGCTACTAAATATGAGTGGATGAATGTAGTAAATGTCACACAGTGTTGCATGAACACCATAGGCACTCACATTAATGAACTCGACCTATGTTTTGTTCTAAGAGATTCAAATATGACCATGAATGAGAGAAATGTAAGATTACCATTAATTTATTTCTTCATTCATTTATCTTCAGCAAGTGTTTTGTCCTCGTCAGTGTGAGAGTGGAGCTGGAATCTGTCCTTTTGAGCACCCAGAGGATATGACAAGTGAAACTGAGCCTACAAGCTTATCGAGCCTATCAGATATTTAGTGATGTTTCAGTAACGATCACTCTTTAACATTCATTTATGCACACATGTGGAGTTGGGGATAGGGGAAGGGTGCAGTCAGGTAGCTAAGATAAAGTCTGATCTGTACTACGCGTTCACATTAATGGTTCACAGCTCAATACAAATATGTGCATATACATAAAAAATGGTATAAGTTACATATCTTGGCTGCCTACAGTTTTACTGAGCAATCACAGTAATATGAACATTTTCCTTAACATAAAAGCCATAAATCTCAATGAGTATGGTGGTCTATACCACCAAAGTCTGGCTTCGTTGTTGAACTTCTTTCCTTTGTATTATCTGATAAACAGAATTTTCCCCTAGCCCTTACAGTTACCAAGAAGAGCAGTGCCAGATCAGTAGAGATCAGATCACTAGGTCCTAAAACAAAAAAGAACAAAATCATAGGCTGAAATACAGCAACATATATTATTCATCGTACAATGATTGGTACAACCTGTCAGACCACTATGAATAATCATAAAATCATCATCTGTCCATTACACATGAGCAAGTACATGACCAGGATGAAGAAGAACATGACATGACAAGATGATCCCGAAAGTGTTATCATTTATTATGATATCACTGCACCCAAACCCATTAAAACACGAAACACATAAAAATGCAAACGTATTTAGATGTGAATTTTGTGGAGTGTACACTTGCATCCCAGATAAAAATTTCAGACAGCAACGACAAGCAAAATCCATGAGAACAAAACATAAGTAACAGAGTGATCACAGTGATGTTCGCATGGCACTGGCAGCACGGAACACTCCCTTTGCCTCCGCGAACACATCGGACTATAAACAGGCAAATTACCAACTCCAGAAGACAATTACATCAGCAAAACGTGAGTACAGGGACAGAGTGGAACAGCAATTTGACAATCCTCGGACAATGTGGCAGGGACTTAACACAATTACAGACTTCAGAGGGAAAACCAGCATACCACATTTACGTATGCTGTACCGTATTTTACGCTAGATTCGACACAGTGAACACCACGAGACCGGACAGTGTACACATCACTGGTGCTCCACAGGGGTGTGTACTGAGCCCTCTCCTGTACTCACTCTATACCTATGACTGCACGGCCACTAGCAGCTCCAACATCATTGTGAAGTTTGCGGACGACACAACAGCGGTGGGTCTTATCCCCAATGGTGATGAGACGGCTTACAGGGAGGAGGTCAGTGCCCTGACACATTGGTGCCAGGAGAACCATCTCACCCTCAATGTCACAAAGACAAAAGAGATGATGGTGGACTTCCGGAGGTGTAGAGGAGCACATACCTCCATCACCATCAATGGCGCTGCTGTGGAAAGAGTGAGCAGCTTCCGTTTCCTAGGCGTACATCTGGCGGAGGATCTCACATGGTCAGCGCCTCTTCTTTCTCAGGAGACAGAAGAGATTTGGCATGAGCCCCCTTATCCTCAGGACCTTCTACCACTGTGCCATTGAGAGCATCCTCACTGGATGCATCACTACTTGGTATGGCAAAAGCACCGCCTACAACCGAAAAGCTCTACAGAGAGTGGTGCGGTGTTCCGAAAGGATAATTGGAGGTGAGCTTCCCTCCCTCCAGGACATGTACAGGAAGCGGTGCCTGAGGAAAGCAGGGAGGATCATCAAAGACTCCAGTCACCGCAGTCACAAACTGTTTAAACTACTTCCGTCAGGCAGGAGTTACTGCAGTATCCAGTCCCGAACCAGCAGGCTGAGAGACAGCTTATTCCATCAGGCCATCAGACTGCTTCACACTGACCACTAACACTTCATAGACACTTCACTGTCACTTTATCGACACTACATGCATTCTATATTGCACATAAATGTCATTTTTTGTACAATATTCATCTGCAGACTTTCTGTATGTTATAGATATATGAAAATACACGCATACACACATGTATACATATGTATGAATATATATATATATATATATATTTGGTATTTATATTTAGTAATGTGCATACATTCTTATATTTGTACATATATTCATACCACTCATTGCATATTTATCATGTTCATATTTATTCTTATATTGTATTTTTTATATTTCTTATATTTTATACACCACTATTGCTTGTGAAGCTTGCACACAAGAATTTAACTCACATGTGCTGTACCAGTGTACCAGTAATGTGATGTAACAATAAAAGTGATTTGATTTGATTTCATCATTTCTGAAACATCACTAATATCTTATAGGTCTCTGTTTCTGTGGAGTTTCACTTGTTTTCCTCGTATCAGTGTGGTTGGGTGCTCACCAGGACAGATTCCAGCTCCACTATCACACTTGACAAGGACAAAACACTTGCTGAAGATAAATGAACGAATAAATGAATGAATGATAATCATACATATTTGTCTCCTTCACGGTCACATATGACTATGGGTGCCTATCAGGCCAACTGCGTTTAACGAATATAGAGTATAGGTCCATTAAATCATCTCACCACTGCGTGTCCAGGCGATGAAAGGCTGAGGATAGCCTGTAGCTTCGCAGGGGAAATCCACCGTATGACCTTCTAACACCGTCTGGTCCTGTGGGGTCACTGTGAACTGAGGAACAGCTGCAGGAGAAACACATACAGAGAGGTACGACTGATTTAGAGTTAGAGTGAGGCAGCATTAGTTTTAGAAGTGTGAGAATAAACAGAACTGAACCTTTGCTCTTTGCTGTTTTCTTTTATCTTGTTGTCATATATGTTTCCACTGATGCATGGGACTTCAGAGAAACTTTAACAAAGAAAGTCTAATTACCTTTTATTAAAAAATATTAAAAATTAAAAGCCTTTCTTGATTAAAGAACATGTTCCTGCAATTCGCTCTTTATTTCATTGTATAGTTTTTTTTTTTTTTCTTTTTCCAAGTGTTTGTGCACTGTTTTTAAAATGTTTCTTTTCTTCTTTCTTACCCTGCACTATGATGTAGGCAGTAGCGTGGATGGTGTCCATATTATTGCTGGCGTAGCAGGTGTACTGGCCTCCATCACCCTGGTTGACGTTCTGGAAATAAAGCCCTCCCGATGGTGTGATGCTGATGCGGGGATTGCTGGGTATAGCGCTGCGGTCTCCTCTTGTCCATGTGACACGGGGATGAGGCTGTCCTGTTGCACTGCACTCCAGGGTCACGCTCTCTCCCACTAGCACCTCCGTGTTCTGAGGCTGGATCACAAAACTAGGCCGAGCTACAGAGTATCCCACAGCAGACAAAAACATAATTCAGTCTTCCCACTGCTGGAAAAATGATTACCTGATAACCAAAAGTAGGAAGAACAATGCACTTGTAGGTTTGTCATGTACGTCACTTATAAGTCTTGACCGTCAAACTCGTAAGTTTGGGTACATGTGATTGAATGCATCTTTTTTTCATGTTTAAACTCTCTCAAAACCTTTTAGCTTTGAATTATTAGTTTATGTCTATAAATAAGACATTTCAAAGTGCTTTTTTTCTCCCCACACTGGTGCTTCACATTACCACTTTTGACTAGCACCATGAACTCTGAACAGATGAGCCACATCTGTTCTGAATTTAATGCATGCTTCTCTGACAATATGCCTTTAAACTGTTTTCATCGTTGGCTTTTTGTTAAACAAGCCACGTCGTCAGATTGCTAATCAGACCACAGTGGGTAAATGAAATGAGAGACTTAAGAAATTCAGTAAAATATTTAGCCCAAAGTCTCTTACCCCTTGTACTGTGTCTCTGGTCTTATTAGCTGACTGTGATCAGATAAACCGTAACAGGGAGTCTGATACACGTTTGGAAACTAGAGTCAGTGAATTATCTTCCTTTTTTTCATATGTTTATGGGCTCTGATACAGTATTCTAAACATTCCCAGACCATTTTCTTTGTAAAATGGTGTTGCATGGTCCACATTTGCATTTTGGAGAATAATAGCCTTTAATTGTATATTTTATGATGGGTGGCACGGTGACGCAGTGGTTAGCACTGTCACCTCACAGCAAGAAGGTTCTGGGTTCCTCCACGTGCTCTGGTTTCCTCCCACAGAATAAAGACATGCACATTAGGTCAACTAGCTACTACAAATTGCCCATATGTATTAATTATGAGTGTTTATGGTTGTTCGTCTCAGTGTTAGCCATGCTATAGATTTGCCTAGAGTGTACCCTGCCTCTCGCCCAAAGTCAGCTGGGACTGGCTCCAGCTCTCCAACTCTACTGATGGATTAGTAGTATAAATAATGGACTGATGTTCCAATTTTCACTGTTTTGTAACTTCATGTACGCTTTGTTATTACCAGGACTCCTGTATTAATTACTCATCAATTTTAGTGTGCTAGTCTGATCAGCAGACACAGATTGTTATTATTACTCTAAAAAGTTATACCATCTATTAAATACAAGTGGATCATATACTTTTTTTCTGGAATAAATTGTGAATGATAGATTGCATGTTCACTAAAGACACGAAAAGTACAATTGCTTGTGTCCATTTATTTCACGCAGAATTTGTTAATCCACATCAGTCACAAACTTTTCTTGCAACTGTAATATATAAATTATTGAAATTTGTATGATGTATGAAACCAAGACTGATTTTTTTTTTTTTTTTTTTTAGAACTTAGAAATGTTTGGTGTATTCGTTAAAAAAAATGGCTTTAGACAACAGAAAAGGGGGAAATATGCTTACACTTTTATCACCATAAACCACCAACAAATGTATAAGAAAGCAGTGTGTGTGCAAAACTCTCATCAAGGTTACTCTGATGAGCCCAAACCTTTAAATTATACTACAGTATAAACGGGGTGATAAAAGTGATGCCCATGTTTTATAGAAAACTGATTTCTGCATCTAAACTGAAAGCAGTGTCATTGTGAGAAGCTACTGTTTATCGTTTTCTCTCTCTCTCAAAGTTTCAAGTGTTGTTCTTGGAACAGTCATATGAAGGTGTGAAGCTTACATGGTGTGCCAAAGTAGCGCAGAGTGACTTCTCCAGTTTTGACCTCGCCTGCGACATTTTTGGCCATGCACTGGTACACGCCCTGATCAGTTTCCCTTGTATCCTGAATCATCAGTGTGCCGTCTTCCAGAAGATTCAGACGAGAGTCATCTTGCATGTTAAGGGCGTTGCTGTAAAAACAAACAGAGTTTAATAATTCAAAGTACAATCTTGGATGAAGCCAAAATATTGGCTCTGTAAACAAAGTGAAATATGTGCAAACTGAAAAAAAAAAAAAAAAAAAAAAAAAAACCCATTCTTTTTTTTTTCTTCTTATATATTAAAAGCTGCTCTCACTTATTTCTCAGCCAGATGATCTGGGGTTTGGGATTGCCCTCTGCCCTGCATGTGAAGTACACAGTGTTCCCTGAGGTCACGTCCACATCCTGTGGCTCCGATGTGATCCGAGGAACCTCTACAGTATACACACGTCAAACAGAAGTGGGGTAGAGGAATGGTGGGGAGGGGTACGATTGGTGTGAGAAAGAAAAAATGCAGGACAGAATAATGCCACTAGACATGGATTAGTATGCTACAGACAGATGTAGACTGTAGAAGGCTGACTTGTACATGGTGAAAGCTGGATGTCTTCGTGGGGGCCTACAGTGTCTCGGCACAGCACCAGACTAATGGAGGCTTCACGCTTGCTGAAAAACCCTGTGCCTTTTCAGCCATAACAATTTGCACTAAAACTGGATGGCAAAATAAGCTGCCAAAGCCATGGCCTCTGTTGATTTTAGCACATCTACAAATGACTGACTATTGCATTTCACATTAATTAGACCAGAGGTTTTACACATTTATAATCATGTCTAAAGCATTATCAGGCTACTTTTACACAGGCAGAGTAAAAGAGAGAGACAGAATAATTCAATACAGTTCAAAAATGCCATACAGAAATATACCCTTTTTCTCATATGAACCTAATTCTCAACCCATACCTTTTCTGTCATGTTAAGTGCCACATAATGCTGAAACAGGAAGCAGTCAGTTGTGTGCTCATGTCCAAAATACACAGCACTGCTTGCCTCATTAGCACCTTTAAAAAATTTTTTTCTTAAACTGCCACCATTACACACCGCATGTGCTAGAATGGCAGTGCCACAGTGAGCCATCATGTGTTTTTACAGCTGCTCCAGATCACTGTGCATCATTCCCGAGCAGAGAGGGGGAGACATTCCAGTGCAGAGCCTGTAGAGGCATTAAGAGATGGTTTACACCAACAAGCCTCGGCAAGTTGGGGGCAAATTAGCCACAGTAGTTTGTGGCTTCTTTGTAGTACACAGACAGCTGCTGAGGACTTGAAGAGCTGTGGATTACATAAGAGAAAGCACTAAAGCCTTATAACTGGTTTTGAATGAAACAAGAAGTAACTTGCTTTGGGAGGCAAAAAAAAAAAAAAAAAGCTGCCCAAGTCTGACTCCTGGCCTGTTTCACTGCTGACAGAACTGCCTCCCTGTAGGATTGACCTTCATTTGTTTAGCAGATGCCTGAGACTCAGGGAGTTACATTTAACCCACTACTCACTCTGGCAGAACATTCAATGAGTAGGAGGTTAAGTACATTCACAGCGTTACATCTGGAAATTTACCTCTTACCCTGCACTCATGCTAGCAAGAAACATGCTGATAATATCAGTCTGATTATGACTCTTGTGAGTGTGCAGATACTTCTCCATCATAACTGTAAAGGTTTAGTTTTTAAATAGCTGAAATGTGAACAATCTGCTGTATAATTTACACACATCACTGTTACCTTTGGTCAAAATGCATTTTTATAGTTTAACAAAAAACAGAGAAGGATAAGATCACATATTCTTGTTAACTTTGCACATCAAACACTGTTGAATTAGAACCAGTTGGACATCCCGTGCCATATCATTGGACAGAGGAAGTTACTGGATTTGTCATCATGATTGGCTAGTGTAACTGACAGGGGAGAGGCCAATTTTGCTCTCTTTAGCTCCCGGCCACGAATGGCTGTGGCATGAACTTGCGATCTCCAGATGATTTCTGTTATGCCACGGGGAAGAACCGGATTTGTCATTTTACTGCCTCGTAACTAATTTGCATAAAACTAAGAAAATCTTAATTAGTATTATAATCTTTTAATGTATAAACATTTATTACATTTAATTCAATGAATAACATAACATCCAACATAACAACAACAACAACACACAAGACAACATAACATATATAACCTAACAGAACTGGACAGTTGAACATTTGAAAAATGTTGCCTGGTTATTTGCCAATCTTTAGTTGATTGCCTGTTCTTGGCTAACAGGAGAATAATCTGATGTGATCTTTTGCAGCTGAAGCATATTCACATCAGGCTCTGATGTACTGTGCACTCTGAAATGCTTTTTTGCTCAACATGATTGTAAAGAGTGGTTACTTGAATTACCATAGCCTTCCTGTCAGCTTGGACGAGTCAGCCTTCTTGTTCTCTGTATCTGCATGATTTTATGTGTTGTGCTGCTACCACATGATTGGCTGACTGGATAATCGCGTGAATGAACAGGTATTATTAAACAGTCTTACCACAGTTGAGCTCCTCTGCTGTGAGGGTGGCTACGGATCGGCCCTGCAGGCGGGTGGGGTACTCGCACGTGGCAGCGGCCTGGGCATTGCCAGACTCGGCGTACTGCTTCAGTAGGTCTGCCAGCCATAGAAGCTCACAGTCACAACTCAGTGAGTTTGAGTCCAGACGCCTGAGCAGGGACACACAGGTGTCATTTAAACTCGTGTCAATCAGATTCCACTACCTGATAGTGTTGTACATTGCAGCACTGTAATGTAAATGTTAAAGTAAAAAATGCAAATGTAATGTAAACACATTAATGATGTAAATCATAAAAAAAAAAAAATATTTTTTTGAGGCAAGATGAGCCAAATATATCAATGTCGTATCTATGCATTAACACTGTGAGTAGCCTTTTATACCTATACACAAATAACATCCAGGATAACATTCTGTTTTATAACTTCTAATCTCTCAATATCAGGTTCGGTTATTAGAATTACTTGAGCTCAGCTTGACTGTGACATGTTCCCGAGATCAGACTTTTACAAATTGAGCGGCCAGTTTGTACACCATCTCAACTCTCAGAAAACAAGTCTGTCCTGCATTGTGTGACCTTCTGCTCATGTGCTGTTTTGCATTCACTGTGAGCACTTACAGTCTCTTCATGGACTGTAGATGGGAGAAAGTCCCCAGTGTAAGGTGTGTTATTCTGTTGTTGTGCAAAAACCTGAGAAAGGCACACAAAACAACACAAAAGAATGGTGTCACGTACTGAGTGTGCATCTCTCCAAAAAGAAGAAACAAACACCAAGGAGGAATTTCTTATAGTTACTAATATATTATGTGACTAATATACTATAGTGTGCAAAAATCTTAGGCACTCAAATTTTGTCAAATACAAATAAAATGCATTATTGAGTCCATACAAAATCTTTCGAATTCCAAATATCACCCTTTCAGAAACAAATAAATAAACACAATAAAATGTTTTAAAAAAATCTGCATTTTAGAAAATATTTGGTATTAACTTTGTTTAGCTGATTAGTCCGTTGCTCTTTATAATATATATTTCTTATGTAGAAACATTTAATTTTTTGAAATAATTTCTACTTTGCAACATGAGACTTGCGCACAGAACTGTACATTGCATAAAACACATACAGCGTTCAACTGCTAGAGTGGACATTCTTTCCTGAGTATTTATAGGAAATTTTACACTGTATATACATGATAAATGCTTTGAGGCTCTGGTACAACCTTTATAGTAATGCAAACAAATTAAGTCAGCTAAAAAAAAACAACAAAAAACAGACAAAATATTGAACTGTTAAGCTGCAAAACAACTGCATGAAGCTGGTCAGTGCTCTGCTCCCAGCTGTGAGGACCATATGCTCCCTGAAAGGCCAGTCCTCCGAGACTCTGCTATTTTATACAGGAAATAATCTGACTTCTTTCCCAGAGTTTGTGTAATCATTTCTTCACTTTTTACCAAACATGTTCTGGAACTTCAGACTGCATTCATCATTGATCATTTATCAGTAATAAAAACAGATGCTCCATGTTCACTGGATATTGAGAAACGGTGCCATCTTCCATTAAGCATGGGCTGAGCTGAGAGACACTTCCTCTTCCAAACTGGCATGAGTCCCGTGGACACACTAACCTAGAAAAATATTCCATTCTAATATGTCTAATATGCCTACACTGACTTTTCTTCTACGGCAGCTTTATAAGCACTTCCTGCACCTGGAACATTTAAGTGTACTCTCTCTCTCTCTCTCTTTCTTCTTCTCTCTTTGTGTTAGACCAGGTGGTTCCTCTATCCTGTTCTCAGAGGGACTGGAAAAGGAGACTGGATTCCAGCACGTCACCCGTAAACAGAGGTGGAATAAAGGAATCAGTGCAGCTACTAAACTCCAAACATCTGGTACAAAATCCAAAAGGAAGGTGGGGGGAAGAAATCTTTTCCAGTGGTCATCTTCACTTCAAGTCTGGTTCATGTATAATTTTGGTGAAGTAAGCCAGACTTTCATTTACATGCATCAAAATTCCACAGATGCAACACTGAAAGCTGACGTATGAGGCGATAAAACAGAGCTTTAAAAAGGCTCCAAATCACCGCAAGGCTGATTCCATTTATGATCACGTAAAACTTTTTTGAAACTGGATAAACAAAGGGACTAATTTAAAGAATTATCGCTCCAGCTTTTACAGGAAATTGGGAACAAAAACATACTCCGGTGTCATTTTGGAAGCATTATGTGCTTTTCAGTTCACCATCAATGCCAGAGCATTGTCATTGCAAAATAAGCAACATGACCACTATAATCATGAATGGAGGTTACACGGCATGTTAGATCACCCTCATGAATGTACATGACCACTTTGATCTGCAGTCCAAAGACTCATTAACATGTTGAAAAATGGTGCAATGAACGGATCCTAAAGGATGAATGCTAGAGTGATGATATCCTAGAAGGACTCACAGTCGTTCCAGCTTGGGCAAGTGACTGAAGGACTCAGGTTCTAACTCTTCAATGTTGTTGAAATGGAGATATCTGTCAGCAAAGAAAGATGAGACATAGCATAAACATCGTACATTTGTTTATTACAGGAATTTTGGCTATTTTGTTTCTGTCTTTTATTTCCATTTTAAACATAAATAGGAATTTGATAGGCATGTGTTTTAATAAAACCACACCCAGAATAGATTTATAAGGGTTTCGGTACGCTGAGGAAAAAAAAAAATAAAAAATGCCCACGTGAGAAAGCAATGTTTTCAGCATTTACATAACTAGCTGAAAATCAAAAAGAGAAAAAAAGAGGATCAGCTTCATTGCTTGCAATCATTTTTGTCAATGATTCTAAGACTGGCAAATTGCACATGCATTTTACTCATTCATAGCGAGTTTGTTTCTGAGCCAGATAGGCTAGTCTTACTCAATAAATAAATGATCCACAAATACATGATCCACATCTGTTACTTTCTACAAAAATAGTCAGTGATGTAATGGAAATATCATAATATTTGATAGTTGCCTGCTGATTCAGTGCATTAAGAGCTGTTATCAGTTACGTATTACAATGATGCTGATGAAGCACATCAACCTGACAGACTTATATGGAACGTAAGACAATGTAGGATTTACAATCCTACCGAAAAAGTCTTCAGTCTTCGATCAATAAACATCTACTGAATTTTATGATTGGATGTTATTTAATGCTATCAAACCAGTTTGAGCTGACATAGCCAAAAAAACATACTGACTGACTTTAAGAGTGGTCTGATTTGACATTATTATAGATTATAGAGACTTTTGGTTTGCTGGGAAAAGTAATGATGCCTACAGCAGAAAAAAACCCCATAGCAATAAATACATAAACAATGCTTAAACAATCATGAGGTTTAAACATATGGTTAAGAGTTTGCTCTTCATGCACAGCAAAAAAGCACTTGCCCTGTTTTCTGAAGGTTCAGAAGTTTGAGAGCTGATGACCCTAAAAAATGGCAAACTTTCTGTCAATCACAGCGACACTAGCTAACTGTGGGTGTCTCATGCAGAAGAGGGCAGACAGCATTTTCTATTGTTATGCTACCCTGTGATGCAGCATGAGCAATATTTTGGAAAAATGCAGTTTGCTGGCTTCCCATGTCTTGGAGGAAGCTATCCTCTCCAGCTGGTAGCTGCTGTATGATTGAGAGCTGTCTTGTGGGTGTGAACTGGCAAAGACTAAACTAGAGAGAGAATGTGGAAAAACCAAAAGCCATGCAAACTACAGTATATTTAATATAACAATATCAAGCGGTACTACCATTACCATCACTACTACTTATAATACTACAACTCCTGCTTATGACATTTCTACTACTAATACTACGAATGCTAATACTATTAACAGAGGTGTCAAAAGTACACACATTCTTTACTCAGGTAAAAGTATAGATACCTTGGTTTAAAAGTACTCTAGTAAAAGTTGTAGTATTGACTCAACTTTTTACTCAAGTGAAAGTAAAAAGTACAGGCTCCAAAACATACATAAAGTACTAAATATACTAAAGATAAAGAGACACTCCTGTGCCCGGAGTGGACGGGGGACGGATTGTGGGGGTGTGATCGGCGGAAATACTGTTGACTTATCCCCATCCCTTCCTGACCTTGTCTTAACTTCGACTTTCTTTAACAGGTGTTTAGATATTGTTTATCAGGTGTTGTTTAGGTGTACTGAGTGTGCAGTTACTTGGTTGAAAAGTAGACATTGATTTAAGTCTAGCTTGGCAGGTTTAAGAAACAGATGTGGACAGCACTGATGTACGTCGCTCTGGATAAAAGTGTCAGCTAAATGCCGTACATGTAAATGTAATACTGATAAAGATATTATAACCACTATGACTGCTGCTGATGCTATTACTACTACAGCGACTATAACTAACTGTTAATAACAATAATTATTAGCTATAAGTAATAACAATAATTATTAGCTATAAGTAACTAAGCTAATACTTAACAATAAGTATTAGCTAATGCTAATACTGTTACGACTTGTATTACTGCTGTTACTACTACTACTACTTCTAGGACTATTATTTTTAAGTAGTAAGTAGATATTACTACTACTTACTATTACTATCTCTGCCAATGAGGT
>JAOVYU010000002.1:18973605-18996080 GCA_025674565.1 Synodontis membranacea
ACATTAGGAGGATTGCCCCCCCCCCCCCCCCAAACATACAGCAAGAAATCACTAGATCTGTGTTTTAAACAGAAAAGGTTTCCATAAGTGGTTAAAATGTCCGAATGACACTGGTTATACAATACTGTGGCAACACAATTTGTCTTTATTCAGAGTAAGATGTGTCAACATCCAGCATGACAAAAGTTGTACAAATTCCACAATTTAAAAATGAAATCAAAGAAACAAAACGGAACGAAAGAAAAATCACAGCAACTTGTGATCTTACACATTTATAGCAAAATCAAAACGTCCAACAAATTCATGCTGTGTTGTACAAAAATAAATCAAACTTCAGTTCCACAGAGAGCACAATAGTTTATACAAAATCCTGTCTTCATCGATGAGTACTCAAATCAACCTTGAAAATCAAAGGAATTCAAAATAAATAAACTCTGATGAATTCACAATAATTCATATGAAAGTTCAGCATTCTAATATGTGACACCTTTTTTTCGTTTTCCCAAAGGTAAATAGTCACAGATATATATATATATATTTTTTTTAATTATTTGATATCAATGTTGCAACAGTAGATGAGCAGCGTGTTTGTGCTTTAAATCCTTTTTCCATTGTACTGATAACAATAATTTATTCAAAAAACTGATACTAGCTATTATTCTATTGAAAGCATTACTATATTGGCAAAAAAGCTGCAGACACAATGCTGTGATGAAAGGCGTATGCGGTTATGGAGGATGGCGTCCTGAAAGAGGACAGAGCTGTACAACAGTGGCGATCAGGTGAAAGACAAGCACCTTCGCATTCGCTCCCCAAAGGGCAAAGGATTCACATGGTTGCTACTTAACGAAATGAGAAGTGAGAGAAACTAGACATACAGTAGGACTTCAACATCCTGCAATTCCGCTTCTGTCTCCATCTTCCTTAATACTGGGATTTTCCTCCTGGAATTTATTATAAGTATTGTTCTTCTTCTCTTTTACGTTTTTTCTTGTTAAACGATTTTGTACAACGATAGACATAAAGTGCAGCTGGGGATTGTAATGATTATAGATGATACAAAAAAAAAAAGAAGAAAAAAAAGAAATATCAAAAAAGTCATACTATTACTGGTACAGATATTGTCCTCGTTTTTTTATTTTTTTTAAATTCAGACTCCCTGCAGTCTCCTTCTGATACAATTGAAAAAAATCCTTGACACAATGCGTTCCAATTGTGTGCCGAAGAGACACCTGGAGATTGCACACCACCAGTATTTAGTAATTATATAACTTTAGGACAAGTGCAAATAGTCTACTGGCACATAAGTGGGGACAATGACCCTGTTAGTCCCGCTTTCATAAATTATATTTATATATTTATTCTACAAAACCCTTCTCGTTTTTTTTTTTTTTTTTTCCATTTCCCAAGTACTGCTCTAGTTTATGTAAAACCATCAGAACATGGAAACAAAGGTGTCCCCGTGCAAAGTCACAAATAAAGGAAATGGATCTCACAAATCGCCGCTTGCCTCTAAATTTAACGTCCAAGTATACTATACCCCTGTTGAAAAATTTTGTATTACAAGATTTAAATATATATATAAAAAACTCAATCATTTACATACAGTAAAAAGTTCAGCTTGTTTCCCCACTAATGCCTACAAACAGGAAATTGCATATAGCCCAACTGCTTTTTTTTTTTCCTCTCGTTTTCCCCCACAGATTGCTGCTCATCGCCGTCAATGTCATCAAGTCGTATATTGCTGATATGAAGTGAGACTCGTGCTACTGATGTACGGACCAAGCTAAATGAACACTGACGCTGGGGCGAACCTCTACTGCCATTACACTAATGTAGATTTAATGACAAAAGCTCTTTACCAACACAAAACCAGATAACGTTCATTGCTAAGTTCTGGGACTTCCACCATTAGGTTTCCGTGTCATGATGTTTACAATAGAACAGCGACAATTCATGCATCACGTTGATTTCCTTTCGCTGTTTGTTTCCATCAAGTATTCCATCTACCCACCAAATGTACAGGTGCCAATAATAAAACTCCTCAAACACAGCTGGAAAAGAAAACGCTGTCCTGTTTGACAGTCTGCGCACCAAATTGGAAAAATAAATAAATAAATAAATAAATAAAAAATCATTCACTGAGGAGAAAATGGTTTAAAAAGTCGCTATACACTGAGTTCCCAGTTTATTAATTACTAGATCAGTATACCTGATAAACCTTTCCTTCTTTTTTTTTTTTTTTTTAAATAAATAAACAGGTACATTGGTCTACTGTATAATAAACTGGTATAAAAGAGGTACACTCAGTGCATGTCCATTACTCTGATGTAGTTTCTCAAACTAAAATCCTTTTGTTTTTTGTTTTTTTTTCTTTTTTTCTTTTTTTTAAATCAGCAAGCATTAAAAAAAACAATGTATATCCAATATTGTTTGCCTTACTGTTCAGAAATATACACTAAAATGTGCATACACGAGCAGCTAGAAATGTGACATCGCACTATGTGAGCTCGTATGAAAACGTACAAAATGTGAAATGTTTTCAAAAACTATTTTGCCATTAAATATTTTTCAAAGCAAGACCAAAAATAAGGAGAAATGAAAAATCATGAACTGTAAGCATAACACTTTCTTTTCTTTTCTTTTTTTTTTTCTTAAAAGAACATATGTGACTATTTAACACTGTCTGCTAAATTACAGCAGCAAACCATGAGGCGATCTCGATCCCGTTTCTCCTGTTTCATAATTGTCCCCTTCGCTGCCCTTGCTCTGAGAGTTTGCTGAGTGGCTAGACTTGGATTCCTTGTACTGCTTGTTTTATATTCTCCAGTAGCGCTTTGTTCTCTGGACTCTGGTACTGCTCTTGATTTGTGTACATGTCTGTCAGAGTCGTCACGTACGCGTCGAAGTTCTGTTCGCTTATTGGATCCTGTGAACACAAAGAGCAAACATTTCAATGGTAAAGAAGAGGCACAAAGACGATGTACTGCAAGCAGAACTTCAGGACATCACACAGACCGTCATTGGCTTTTATGTGAGCACATGAAGAGGGTCACTTGAATGGAATAGGGAATGTGTGGGGTGTAAGACTGACAAAAGAGATAAAATGGAAGAGATAAAATGGTGGTCAGGATCCTTGTTGGTCTGTTTTGTGAGCTCGTATGAACAGTATGAACAAAAAAAAATTATGTAAATATGTAGAACATGCACACGGATCAAAACTATGAGCAATATGGCTGCACCACAATATCATGGCAACACTACATCTAGTTTATCCTTTCACTACTAAAGTAATCATACAAAACCAAAAAAAAAAATGGATCTTTATCTAGGTTAAGGTGTGACAGGAAAAATGATTTATTTTTCATTTTTAGAAGATGGTATTTACATCACTTATATATTAGAAACTATTATATTTTAAGCATTTTCATTTTTTCCAGTACAACTTCCTTTTTTTTCTTTTATTGTATTGCAGTGGTTCTCAAACTTTGGAGCCAGGGACACTTTAAAACTAAAATGATCATCTGGCTATTTATTGGAGCCATAGAGCTTTTTATTCTGGTACTTTCTTCTCAACGAAATACGTGGACATTATTGAGTTATTGGGATTTGGATTAAACCCAAATTGAATTCAGGTGGCCAGTCAAACGGACTAATAAATATAAGAACTAAACAAATAAAACTACTTTGTTTAACATAATTGTGAGATATGATTTCCATAACCATAAAAATAAATAATAATAATAATAATAATAATAATAATAATAATAATAAGAAAATCCCCCACCCCCCCCCAGATCTCACTTTGACAGCCCTGGTCCTATGTTTTGGAATATTTTAGTGGCTGATTTTTCAGGCTAAAACAATGAAGAGAGGTCTTTATTACGCAGGATTTTTTATTATGCAGGGTTGTAAAGGTCTCTTCTTCAGGTTACATGCTTAAACTTAAAATGAATCAGAACATGGACAAAAAAGTGCAAAGGTGATAATGTACAATAAAGATGAATTAACATGATTATGGACATCAATGTCTTCACTAAGGAATGGCATGAAATAACTCATGAATCATCAAATGATTCATGATTCATCAAGAGATTCATGATTCATTAAGTGACTCATGAATCATCATATGAGTCGTTAAAGGACTCATGATTTGGCAAGTAACGATTCTTGATTCATTTTGATTTATGATATTGGGTTCTTTATTAAATTTTCCCACTATATTTTTGACAATAAATTAAATGAAGACAATTTTATTACCAAAAAATTAACTTTTATTTTACATTTATCTTTATCACCATGATTTTTTAAAAAATGATTAAAAAAACTAATTTTGTTCCATTTTCTAAATAATATTTTTTCCCTAAATTTTCTAAGTAATTATTTATGAGCATTTTTAAAGGTTGGAGTTAAATATTTGTATTTATTTATAATTTTAGAAAATTAGAAAAATATAAAAAATATATATAAATAATTTATATTATATAAAAATAATAATAAAATATTATTTAGAATAATATATTACAAATATTCCTTTTATTAAAAATGAAAAAGTAAATAAAATTACTTTTGTCCTCTTTTTAATAAACATTTGCGAGTCAGTCTTAAACATAAAATTACCTCCATTTGTTTTTCTATTCTTTAGCTTTCAGCAGTTTATAAAAAACATAGCTCAGATTTCTTGTTGAATATATTTGTACAGTCAATTGCACAAAAGCTCTTTCCCATTTTAGATAAAATGGCCTATAGAATTGTGTTACTTCCGCCTACAGTGACCTCACCTGCATTCCCTCTATTGTACTTTATTTCACCCTCTGCTCATTGTTTTATTTCCTCAATTCAAATCATCATAAATCTGTCCCATGGTTTATCGTCGCACAATTTATTGTTACATGCCTGCTCATGATTCATCAAATGACTCATGATTCATCAATCAATTTACAAATCCTTAAATCACTTACGATTCATCAAACAATTTATGATTCATCAAATGATTCTACTATACCACTATAAACAATAATAAAAAATACCATGCAAGTAGTTTTTGGAAAGATTAGAGTGTGCAAAGGATGAAAGAACAAAAGAGCAGGAAAGGAGTAGACTGTGAAAATGATTTCCTTACTCGCTGATGCAACTGTAAACAGCTGTTATTTCTAATCGGAGGCTCTTTGTGTAGTGGTGGTTTCTAGAGAGGAAGGCAGAGATCTATTAGCCTATTGTTTCCAGCATGCACATCTTCCATCTCTGTGGGCTTTTCCCATTTCTGCATATCATAGCTGATCCAGGAATTAGTCTGACAAACCCAGACCTCATCACAGTTCCTATCAGTCATTAATTCAGGGCCACAAACCATTTTAAAAAAACAAAAAACAAAAAACAAAACAAAACAATTATTATTATCCTCATTGCTGGTGCTTCTGAATAGATAAGAGTGTTGACAGATTTAACATAGTAAACATAGCAAAGTCTTAAAAAAAAAAAATCCTTTCTGATCATTTTAAGTTCATTTAATCATCTACAAAACACAGAGGAAGCATTAAACACATTTGAACACACAAATACTATTATTTAAAAAATAATATTACATTAACATATGTTTCTTTATAGCATGTGTAAACTTAAACATCCTTATATTCTCTGGTATGCTTAATGTACTGCCATGATATCTGTTCATGAAATGGATTAAAAGTAATTCTTAGCTGTCAAATAATTTCTCATTATGTAAAGGTCTGAAAACAAAAAGCAAAATGAATGCTATGGATTCAAGCTGGTTTCCATGATGTCTTCTAAATAAGTAAACTAAAATGCAAATACTGCATTGCGGATAAGTTTAACACTTGCATGTGACATGGGCAGTAGACAGGATTATTAATTAATTTTTAATTTATTATTATTAATCTCATGTGCACTACCTGCACATAAGTTGTTGATGCATCACTGACAGAAATTGTGTCAAATGGTGATGAAGCGGTAAGAGTAACCGAGATGCCATTTTAATACTTGGGTGTGGAATATTCCAAATATTTCATAGGGGTGATTGTGTTAAATAACACAATTTCTGTATTGAGAGAAATGTATATTTTTTATTACCTAAAGGGTGACTCATGGGAAATGTGTTTTACACATGAGATGTTAAATGGATTCACACATCAACGCAAAAATAATAAGTACTTGTCATGTCTGCCCCTGCCCCTCTCCAACGCTTGGATTCGCCAGAGTACAAGCCAGAGGATGGGCGGTGTCCGAAGTCAGCTCTGATGTCACGTAAACGTACTCTGTTATGTGTTTCATGTATATTGTTCCCCCAGTCACTTCCAGGTGTTATCGTGTGTTCATGGATGCAGCAGATATTCCCCTGCCTGCTGAGGAGGAAGCCCCGTTGGGCCAGCACCTCGCTCAACAGCAGCAGCAGCTGAATCAGCTCTCCAGGGTCGTCTCCGACCTGATGATGTATATACATTCTCTACCGCCATCTTCATCGGCACAACCGCTCCCTGTGCCCTCACAGGCCCCCATGCCAGCTCCAGCACCGGCTTCTGGACCGACACCTGTGGGCTCCCCGCAGCGTGCTTCTGTGTACCATCATGTCTCTCTACCTGAACGCTACACCAGGGACCCAGCAGGGGTAAGTTCCTGTTAGTATGTGAACTTTACTTCTATGAGTATTCTGAGATGACCCAGCGTCAGAGGATGTTTCCTCATTCAGTGCCTCACCAGGCGAGCTCTGGACTGGGCCGCAGCTGTCTGGAGAACCGGAGGTAACAGTGCTCAGACTTATCAGTCTTTCTCTGCTCTCTTTCAGGCCGTGTTCGACCACCCGGACCCGAGCAAGTCCAGTGCCTATCGGCTGCTCTGCCTATGGCAAGGCCGCCTCTCGCCCGCTGAGTATTCTATCGAGTTCCAGATTCTTGCCTCGGGCTCTGGGTGCAATGAACCGGCTCTGATCAGACCGAGCTGGCCTGCCGCGATGAGGGACTTGGCCTCGACAGCCTCATCCACCTCGCCACCCGGCTCGATCATCACCTCAGAACCAAGAATCCGGCATGTCGCTCATTGGCTCCTCCCGTCTGTCTCTGCAGCTCTACGGAAGGACTCTGGGCTGTGTCTCTACTGTGGCTCTGCCACCCACATGCTGGCTGCCTGTCTCCTTAAGGACCAACGTACAAGGGAGATACTCGACTCCACCTCACGCACCAATCAGTTTATTATTTGCAGTTCTTTATGTGTAAATAACTCCTTTGTTTCTGTCTCTGTTCTCTTAGATTCATTTCCCAATCCCTAGTGTCTTCTCTTTCCATTCCCATGGTCGACTCACCATGCCTGCTTAGCGTTAACATCGTAGACGGCCACCCTGTTAGCCCTAAGCTGGTAACTCATATGACCAGCTTAATCCAGCTTAATCTTCTGCCGAATCATATCGAACACATTTCATTGCTAGTGCTCGAGCACGCTCAAATTGGGTCTATCCTGGGTCTACCCTGGCTATGTTCCTAGAATCCTACTATTGATTGGCGCACTGCTCAAATTGTATCGTGGTCTCCGTCGTGTGATCCGGTCCACCATGCGTCTCCAATTTTGGTTAAAGCCACGACAATTGAAAGTCCTAATGCACAGCCTCCACTAAATTTACTTAAAGCTTATCAAGGGCTAGCAGAGGTTTTAAGTCTTTCTAAGGCCGCTCGTCTCCCTCATCCTCATCATCCGTGGGACTGCACGATTGACCCTCTGCTGGGCACTACACCACCTTGGTCCCGAGTCTACCCATTGTCTGAGGCTGAGACAATGGAGAACTATGTGGCCGAGGCTCTCCGGCAGGGGGCGATCACCATATCTAGGTGCTTCACCCTGCCCGATGCCATGAAGGCCCCAGAACCCATCCTGCCCCCCGAGATCATGGTAGCTCTGATTGCGTGGGATCTGGATGGGGAGATTTCCTGCTTGGCGTGCCAGCAGGTGCCGCCACCTGGGTGTCCCCCCGACTGGACCTTCATACCGGAGTCTCTGCGGGACAGGGTGGTGGAGTGGGCTCACACCCTGCCTGCGACTGGTCATCTGGGTCAGGTCGGGACCCTGCAGCTCATGTGAAAGAATTACTGGTGGCCCGTGATGCAGCAGCACGTTTATCAGGCCGTAGCCTCCTGCTCCACGTGCGCGATCACCAAGAGTTCTCATCAGTTGCCTAGCGGTAAATTAATGCCCCTTCCAACTCCTAACAGGCCGTTGTCAAATGTTGCAATGGACTATGTCACGGATCTGCAGGAGTCCACAGGGTACACCACTATCCTCGTGGTAGTGGACAGATTTTTGAAGGGTGTACGTTTCCTCCCAATGTGCTTTCTGCCTTCTGCTCTACAGGTCGCTGAGGCTCTGTTCCATGTGTATGGCATGTGTATGGCGTTCCCAAGGATATCCTCTCCGACCGGGGCCCCAGTTCATCTTCTGGGTCTTGAAGGGTTTTATGGGGAGCTGGGGTCACTGTGAGCCTGACCTCGCATTACCACCCGCAATCCAATGGTCAGGCTGTGCGTACCATCCAGGAGCTAGGGAGATTCCTCTGGGTCTACTGCCATGCTCGGCAGCATGACTGGGCGGAGTTCTTGATATGGGCAGAGTACACACAGAACTCACTGCGCCACTCTGCAACCGGCCTGACACCCTTTGAATGTGTGCTTGGTCACCAGCGACCTCTGTGTCCATGGGACCGGACATCCTCTGAGGTTCCTCGGGTGGACGACTCATTCCACAGAGCAGGTCTGGGAAAGGGCACGCAGCTCTATCCGACGGGCCATTCATCGGTTTACTTCCCAGACCGATCGTAAGAGGCGGGACACACTGGAATACCGGGCTGGTGATCAGGTCTGGCTCTCGACCAGGGATTTACATCTTGGTCTCCCCTGCACCAAACTTTCTCCTACGTATATTGGGCCATACCCTATTGAGAAAGTAGCGAATCCTGTATCTGTTCAATTATGCTTACCTTCTCACATGCGTTTCTCTTCTGTCTTTCATGTGTCCCTCCTCAGGCCCGCAGTCCGAGGTCAATTGAATGGGTGAGATGTCGTGCCCACACTGCCCACCACAGTTGAAGTTGGGGATGCTCCCGCCTACCGAGCCTGGCAGCTGCTCGACTCCAGGAGGCAGCGGGGAATCCTGCACTATCTTGTCAAATGGGAGGGCTATGGCCCTGAGGAGAGGCATTGGGCCCGGGACATCCACGATCCCCAACTCATCATTCCATTGTTCCCGGCCGGATTGCCCGGCTCGCTGGCTTCGGGGACGCCCTCTTTATCAGTCGCAGCTACTGTCGGGGCCTACTCGGATGGCGGGACGCCCTTGTCTCCCCTCAGAGGCCGGTTCTGAAGGGGGGGGGTACTGTCATGTCCGCCCCTCACCCTCTCTGACACTTGGATTCGCCGGAGTACTAGCCAGAGGAGGGGCGGTGTCAGGGGCGGAGGAGGGCCGCATCAGCTCTGGCGTCACATAAACATACTCTGTTATGTGTTTCATATATATTGTGCCTCCAGTCACTTCCGGGTGTTGTTGTGTGTTGGGTAAGGCTTCACACTCCCTCGTGTCCTGATTACTTCTAATCCCCTATTGGTTTATTAGTTAATCAGTATTAATTGTCTGCCTTATTTAAGCCAGCCTGACCCGTAGCCCGTGTCCGTTCTCCGTTGTGGTTTCCTACATGGTTTCCTTCCTGTCCATTTGCGCTAACTCTTATGTCTGTCTCTCTTAGTTACAGCCATAAGGACGTTTGTGTATAGCAGCTGCCGCTCATATGCAGAGCCTCAGCTGTCAGCTAAAGCTATACTACAGCCACAAGCTGAGTCACGAGCTAAGCTACGCTACCACCACAGGCGAGGCTATGCCATTGCCTCAAGCTACGCAGAGCTGTGCTCTGAGCGGAGCCTCCACTCTCGCGGAGGGCTTCATCCATCCGAACTGACTCTCGTATTTCAGCTAAGTTATTTGCTCTTTCTGATTCCTAGGCTTCTCCGCCCTCCGGGGTTCTGTGCTTAAAGACTCTGAACTCTATGTGCATATTGACTCTGAACTCTATGTGCTTATTGACTCTGAACTCTTGAATATATATATTATGGATGATCTCTCTCTGCATCCTGGCTGGACTTCCTGATTTGGCCCTGCTGTCTGCTTACTTGTTTGTGTTTTGACTTCTGCTTTCAATATAATAATCCTTCTGTAATGTTCCTGCATCTGTGTCCGCCTCTGTCCACAGACATGACAGTACTTTAATGTGCGAATCCATTGAGAGGCTTTATTAGTGTTTCATTTTGATATATGCACTTTTTGTGAAGGACGCTTCACTTATGTTTAAATGTCTTTTATCTTTATTTAAGTACACTGTAAATTATACTTACAAGTAAAGTTATTGCAAATAAGTATATATTATATAAGTATATAAAAAAACAAAAACAAACCATCATTCAGGCAAAATATCCCATCAGAATACCATTGCTGGAAATAATAATAATAATAATAATAATAATAATAATAATAATAATAATAATCGTTATTCTGTTTAGCCATTTTACACAATTTCTGCCGGTGACGCTGTTCAAAAAATCATATGGAAATCATGCTGATTGGCCCCTGTCCCTTTTCATCTCGCTGACACAATCATGTCTCCTGAGCGCTGTTACACTGACAATGTACAGTACATTATATAGCAGTTGCATCGGAACATTGCATGCAGAGTCAAGTGTTGCCTGAAGCCACAGAGAGCTATGATCTGAAAATCAACAAGCGGCAGCGCAATGCTCTTTTCTTTCCATAACTTGCCCGCTATCCGTTCTCGATGGTGGCCCTTACCATATGAGGGAGCTGGATATTAGCTAAACTGTTAATCAGTGACTGGCTGAGGTTGGCCAGCTCATGCAGGAGAGATTCATTTTGCTGTTCAATCACCTTGTTTTCTTCCTCTATCGACTTCAGATTAGACTCCATGGTTGTAATCTGGAGGGAAAAATAATGAATGGAGGAGTTAGTTATGGATTTATAGGTCAGCTGTTCACTCTCAGACATACGCATTCCATCAAGAGTCTTTTGTTTCTTCTACCTAAGTTATGTAATTAACTTTCAGAGTAAAGCAGTGGCACATGAGGTCCAATTATGTACCAAATAATTGTATTAATCAGTAATGTAGTAATGTAATGTAGAAATAACCAAATAACCAATAATTTCTTTTAATTTCTAATAATTTCTTTGTTATCAACAACAAAGCTCTTACTTTTTGCAAAAGAAAAAAAAAAATTAAATCAGACTTCCATTCAGGAATTGCAGAAGCAGTGCCACACACACACAAAACCATAAATTTTCACACTCCCACTGTGAAATTTGAAACACCAAAAAAAAAAAAAGTTCCTAAATTTAACAAATTTATATTCTGTAGTTTATAGTTTGTAAATATTTCATGATTTTTTTTATTTACCTGTGTTCTAAGTTTGATCATATCTGCCTCCACCTGTGAATTGGATTCATTTAAATCTTTGATTTCTTCATCCAGCTGTTTAATGTCCTCATCATTGTGTAAACCTACAGAAATGGGAATTTCACAACATTTAAATATGGCACATTTTTTTTAAAGTACTGAATGGTTTTTTTTATTATATATATATATATATAGTGTGTGTGTGTGTGTGTATATATATATATATATACACACACACACACACACACACACACACACTTTAAGCACTCATTTTCTAACATGAATAACTTGCTAAAAAGAACAAATCAGGTTCCCTTGTTAAATCTCTTTTATTCTGTAATCTGTGCTTGTTCACATATTGTGTTCAGTTCATTGCTGTTATAAACATATTTCCTTTATTTGAACAATTGTGACTGACTCCAGTGTGTCCAGTGCATGCACGTGTATGTATACTCATAATTGATTAATAAGAACACTACTTTGATAGTATGAAGCGGCAGATTTACCATTGCTTGGCCGTTTTATTGTAAGCATCTCCACTCCTGACAGTCTGGCCTTCTTCATAGCAGATGAAGCGCGTGGACAACCTGACAAACTAAAAGACATAAAAAAAAACAACAGTCAAATGAAGTAATTTTATCTAGTTTTTTGATCAATACATGAATTCAATTTTGCTCAAAAGTTTGGGTTGGGTTGGCTCAAGAGTTTGCTGCGTTAGCTTAATTGAGGATCTGGTGGCAGATTAACATACTTGCTTGGAGGTGGTGTGATATACTTTCTGTTACAAATATAAGAAAGTCTCACCTTCGATGGGTTAAAAAGTTGCCACTGACATGACCTGAACCGTCACATCCTGGAGTGGGACAGGACATGCCGTCTGTCTTCCCAGCCTTCCACGTGAACTGTGTGCCGTTCATATAGCAGTCTTTCTGCCTCTTGGCAGCCAGGGGGCAACCTGACGCACTGCGGTGAGACACGTACTTCCCTGTCACATGACCCTGTCCATCACAACCAGGTACAGGACACCTGGAAACACCAGAACAGGTCCTGTTATAAAGACTTCCTCTGGTTTCATGCTCTCCAGAGTTGACTGATTGTCATTTGGAGTCAATTCCACATATTGGAGTCAATTCCTAATGGTTACTGTCTGCTTTTCAAATAAGCTCAACATATCAATTTTCACAGGAAGCAATTGCCAAATTAGTTACTATTGTAATTTTGAACTGTCTTGGTGGAGTTCTGTATGTTTGCCTGTGTCTGTGTGTGTTTCTTCCTTATTCTCTGGTTTTCTTCCAACTCAAAAAAACATTCTGGTAAGTGGATCAGTGATTATAAATTCACTTTTTGTCCCCAACGCGCCCAACGTTCTCTAGATCCACAATGACCCTGATCGAGACAAAGTGATTACTGAATAAGAATGAAATTGGGGACAAAGCCGAAGCTAGGTAAATCTAGCCTATATGTGACTCTCCAGTGTCAGGTCCTTTAGTTGAGAGTCTTAGGATCCTTCAGGTTTGGAAATGTCACAAATATACAGCACTATCAGAGTACTAAGGGTATTTTAGAGAAAAAAAAAAATCATCTAGCACGCTAAAGGGATCTTTGCTTTGTACAGCAATAACGGAATCTCCTTCATTCTCAAACGTGTGTAAATTTAACAGTGTGGGAGTCTGGAATGAGAAGTTACTCGTTTAGGGATCGACTCCCAGCCCCACACGCTGCATCTTGGATTTTTTTCTCTTTGCAATATTGTTTCACAAAAGTCAGCAATTCTTTCGCTATTTTTATCTCCTTTGTTGATTTTGTTAGTCATAGGAAGACGAGGTGTCTCTTAATTAGGATGACATCTGGGAGCCTATTAAGCCAAACCATCTGATTCACTCAGGTATTTCCAGAATTGTTCCCCAGAACTCCTCAGTGCAGTCATCTAGGAGCCTCAGCACTCGTCGGCTTTTCAATCTCAGGCCCTTTCCATCTGCACTTACCTCCAAAATAAGACAGCCTATGACAAAATTGCTTCAGCTGAAGTGCAAGCTCTTCACAAAATAGTACACTCGCTGACGTTTACAGTAAACTCGTGTTCTATAAAAATGTTCGTATCCTAAAACTTCTTTTCTTTGTAAACCCAGGGGATGTTTGAGAACAGAAGGTGGCGAATTTATTGACTATAAACCCTCTGACATAGACTGTTTGAATTCGACATGTTCTTGAAGCTTGGTGCTTTCGGAAATCCATACCTGATTGGTTCCTGGTCCTCTTTGTCCTCTTTGCTGTGGGTGATCTTTATGCCACTCTTGCGAGCCCGTGGACAACCTGACAAACTGAAGAAAAAAAAAAGAAACATTGATGAGTATTGCGCGGGGGTTGGGGTTGGGGGGGGGGGGAGATATCCAACATGGTATTTATAAAGAATCTGATCATATATAACAGGTCAACCAATACAAGTGAAAAATTCAAATCTACCTTCTGTGGGAGGCGTAATTTCCAGTTATATGTCCCGAGCCATCGCAGCCCGGAGTCGGGCACCTGGGACAGAAATACACGCTGTTACTGTCCAACGTTGGAAGAAGACAGAACCCTGAGTAATTGGTGTTGTTTTCAATTATCACGCACTTGATAACACTTGGCCTTCATTACAAATAGATGATTAGATGTAGAATGGATGCAGCTTATCTCTGCGTTTGGTTATCTCTTCGGGTGAATAACGAGAGCAAAATGATCTATTGATAAATAAAACCAGGACTGCAGCATAACTACCTTCACCGATCTTGTGCCGGGATGGCGATCATTGCTTATTCAATATGTACAGATGTATTATGTAAGCTCAGTATCATAACCTGATCCATACCAGTGCACTAACACTAATCAATACATTCTCGTCGGAAGCAAACTCGCTAAATCTACTACACAGATTATCATTAACATCAAGCCCAAAGTGTCCAAGATGAAGATTTTAAACCTTATTTCTTATTTGTTGCATTGTTTCAAGATCTATTAATATTTCAGATTATGATCTACGATCACTTTAATCTAATAACCCTTTATTTTATGATTAATTGTTCTTTCGACTTAATAACTGGTTATTTGATGATAGTATGTTCTAATTTTGACTTAAAAACTTTTTTCAAATATTGTATCAATGTTTAGCGTTATCTCATTATTTCAATATACAGTGTGCCGCTTACTTACTGTCTGAGCAAGAGAACATAGAATGAAAAACAGTAACAATTTCTATGGTTGCATTTATAACGAACCGTGGACAAGTGGTGTTGTTATAATGCATTCGGGAGGCATTAACATATCGTTACGAGTCTTGATGAAAATGCATGACATCTTTTTAGCTATCTTTCTGTGCATTATGAATTGTTGACACAATGCCCGATAAGCAGTGTTCATAACACCTTATAATACCAATACCAAAGAAGCCAAGACACAACGTTGCACTTCTGTAGTTAAGGTTTATCCTGAAACTAAACTTACTTGAGTTCTTGTGAATTGGTAGCCATCATACTCCGGATGCTTTTGTCTGCTAAAGGACAACCTGAAAGACTGAAAAATTGTAAAAGTGGATGTTAGTTTAGCAAAAAAAAAAAAAAAAAAAAAAAAAAAAAAAATGGAGCGTAGGAACAACAGCTGATATAAGGCAAACACATAAACACACAAACAAACAAACAAACAAACAAACAAACAAAACCACCTCACAGAAATTGTAAATGCAGAATAGCCATGGTGCAAGTGCAAGGGGAAATCAGACCTACACAATAATAACCCTCAGAATAGATGACTGCCTGGTGTTTACTGCGCTGTTTAGTATTATTTACAATTCTCTCGGTTATCTTTGCCTTATTCAGATCTCTGAAGTACTGAGGTCATATAGTCAGAGGGTTAACGTTAATGTGGTGATCCTCTGTGCTAGGTACTGTTAGACAGCATAGTCGAGGTAAGCTGAAAACAATAAATTCATAGGACGGATCCACCATGAAAAAATGAAATCACACCTTCTATGCGAGGCGTAATTACCGGTTACGTGACCACTTCCATCACACGCTGGAGTTGGGCATCTGTCTCCAGAAAAAAGTAGATAGAATCAAATTCCCAAAGTCCAGAACAAACAAACAAAACCAAAAAAAAAAAACGGGAAACAAGATTTGCTTGCAGTCAAAACACTTCATTTTGGTGAAATATGCCACACAACACCATCATAAGCGTTACATTAGTAACTATTAACACGGCAGTTAATATTCACTGTGATGTCAGTGTCGTTTCTGACATCATTCCGGATTAACTTGTAAGGCTTATGAGCGTGTTACGTAGTGGTAAGGCTATCAAAGGGATCAAATGAAGTGTCGCTTTGAGTCTCATTTTGTTTTGCCATTGATCATAGTTCATTGTTTCCAGTTTAGCTTCACTGTCTCTCAAGACATTCTAAAGAAGAGCTGCAACATGAACAGGTAGAATGAGAATGATGTTTAATTACGATAAAGCATCTGAAAAGAAAAGCACAAAAAAGCCAGAGATATGCTAAGCCAAAGAACTCCAACTGAAAGGGCGCTGTCGCATTGGGTGGAAGGCCGATCGCTCTAAGCGGAGCAACAAGACAGAAAAGAAAAGGCGAGACAGAAAAAAAATCAGTCGAGAGAGTGAGGGTCAAGAGTGATGACCAGCGACATCACTTCCTCTTTGGCCTTACGTTATCAGGTCCTTTTTGCTTTCTTTGCAAGGGGCGAATTTTGGCTTGGGACTCGGGATGGCGACATCTGTGGCATACGCAGTGTCCTCTAAGATGTCCTGGAAGGGATCTAGGTCATCTGACTGCAAAAAAAATAAAAATAAAAAATAGAACAAGGAAGAAGAAAAGAAGGAACGTGAAAGAGTCTGTAGAAAACTGTTATTGCACGTCTTGCACATATTAGAACTGTTTCAGTATACGTATGTGGAAGCACACACGCACGCACGCACAAATGCTTGCACACACACACACACACACACACACACACACACACACACACACACACACACAAATTTTAGATATATATATAAAATGGCATGATACGCCATCTGTCAAGTGTCTTTATAAGGGACACAGGATCTCCTCAAATGTCACATATGCACACACACATACACACACACATCTCTCTCTTGCTATCTTACTATGGCAAAAAAAAGAAGAAGATGAAGTGGCTTAAACTTTCATAACCTCTCGACATCCACTTGACATTCTTATCTTTACTTGATATTCTTAACTTTATCTTTACTGGTTATTATATTTCCTATTTTTCCTGTTCATTGATGCTACTTTATAATTCATAGAATCGACTGAATAATCTGATGTAAGATAAATAGCAGAATAATACGCCAAGATTTAATGAATTAAACATGACAGATTGGTTAAGAAAGAATAATGCAATATATCTGCAAATCACAATCTATGGGGGACTTCACAAACAGTCAACCAAGTTGACCAAAGACGAACATCTCATTAACCTTTTTTTTTTTTAACAATAGTTCAGTGCTCACGGTTCGAAGCGGCCACTGAAAGTTGATTGGCTGACGGCAGCCATGTTTCTGAAGTTACCCAGTTGTTGCACTAAAATGTCAGCTTGCCAGTTGTTACACTAACCTGTCAGCTCCTGAGTAACAGCTGATCAAACTTTGCACTTTTAAATCACAACATGATTTTGGTCATTATTAAGACTCAGTCTCGCCTGAGTAGTTTGACACCGGTTTTGCCAAGCTAGGCCAAAAGCAAATTCGAAGTGGAGGTGGAGCTTAATGGTCCTAACTTTAATTTGGTTTGAATTAAAGGAATTAGAGAGAGCGAGAGAAAAAGAAGATATGGGCTGAAACGTCCAATGCTGCGCTATAGCACCAACATCGGTCTGATCTACTGCGACCCAATCTCACAGAAAATAAAAATTTTATTAGATGTTTTTTAAAATAAAAACATCTTATTTGCAGGTCAGAAAAAGTATAAGGCTTCACTTAATGCTTGGACCCCTAATAAAAAAAACAACAAAAAAATAAATAAATAAAAATCTAGTGGTCAATACTAATGCCAATATCAAGATGGCCAAAAGTATTGCTCTGAAAAATAGTCTTTGTAAGTCTTGAACCCTATTTGGCTGCATCTGAACACTCATACTGTTGTACTATAACATATCCAAAATAAAGCAGTACGCCATATTCTGTAGGTGTTTAATAGTAGTTGAATGGGACCTGAATGATGTACTACATTCGTAGTATGCAAAGGTCTCGTACTAGACTACACTACGCTATCCCATAATTCAGCTGGAGCCTCTGAATAAGTGAAGAACACAAATTTCATTTTTAGGCCAAAGCAAAGTCAGTTGCTGCAGGGTCCAAGTGCTGTCTCTGAAAAAGTGGAAAGATTCTTTTTATATTCATTTTTGTTTTTGTGGCATTTATAGGAAAGGTAACATGGCGAATTGTGAATTGTGTATTTAATACTTGCTAGCATACTATGTACAGTACTACAGTAATGTTTGAGTAGCAGGTACTTTACCAGCATTATTACATTGGATGCAGCCTTTTCCTCCCTGTGAAACCTGGAAGTCCGGCATTACATTTGTTATCGTAATGAAGCGTAGTCGCACGGATGTATAACGATCCTTATCAGAAGTGGTCAAGATTCAGGCAAGAGTCAGTCGATGAGGCAAACAGTGCAACGCGGGACAAACTGAGTCGACATCAAGAGCAGGAGCAGAAGTCAGGATGATACTGAAGAACCGGCAAAGTGCAACAAAACCACGCTGCAAGCTCATGAGTGCAGCAGCTGCATATGAACTGATGCTAGTCAAATTTCAGGGAACATTCTGGGGGTTGATTTCTTACAGTAGCTTCCTGAAATGAGTCAGGATGACAGAGTACAGTAGTAATGTTTTGCTTTTATACTGCCATGTCACTTGTTGTGTGCTGTGTGGACAAAGGGATGCTGTCGTCCATTCACGACGCGCTGACTTTTTTTTCTTCTTTTCTCCCCATGCCAATAAAGATGCTGGTGGTTCATGCATCTGTTAGGGTCTATGGATGTCCTTGTTTAAAAATGGCAAAAAAAAATGATACCGGGAGCAGCAATAAAGAAAACAACATTTAGAATTACACGCAGGGAAAATGGTAAAAACCTTGCAATGAATGAGCTGAGCTGAGCGAGGGGAAACAGGAGACAGGTGCACGCTGCAGAAAATGACAGCTTAACAACCGAAAGTATCCTGAATATAGTCATACGAATCTAGTACTTGCTATTATACCATTATAATAAACAACACATAAGATTATTGAACATCTTTCTATATACTAATATAACAAAATAATCTGTTCTATTGCAACATCACCCCCCCCCCATATTTTCATATATTCATTTTCTTCATGAAGACATAAAAGTGTCTCAAAACAGGCTGATTAATCTAATCTCATGTTAAATTTATAAATAATCACCTTATAAAAACTGGATTCATTTGCTGATATTCAAGAAATTTTCACTCGTTAAGGTATCATTTATTTATTTATTTTGTCAAGTAGTCAGTTGTAAGGTGTGTGAGAACGATATGATGCCTGGGATGGATCTGGACGTGACAGTTATAGCCATGATTCTGCATTAAAATGGAAAGAGAGAGGAAAACAAAAAAAGGAATCATGGCTTTATTCATCTTCCTCGTTGCATTTAACGGTTCAAGTTCTGCCATCAGTATAAAAATCAGCACACATCATTTGTGCTGATTTAGTGGCAATCAAACAGTCGGGCTGATCTTCTGAGCATCTGCACATGTGCAGGCTATCACAGGTGTTTTCCACCACACACACACACACACACACACACACACACACACGCACACACACATACGCACACACACACATACGCACACACACAAATGCACTGAAAACCAAGAGTCTCTTACTTAGAAAGCACAGGAGCGTTCCACACAGCCAATTTGTATGCAAATAACAAAAGCTCAATTGGCTGTTGAACTGCGCCAGTCAATCAATGATTCCACAGAAACGTGACGGAAAGGAACTGAGAACGAATCTGCCGATTGCACTGCATTAGGGAGATGTGAGGAGGTTTTCAGCAACTGGCTTTGAAAGGCTCAGGCGGAATGAAGTACTAGTTCCACGGTGATGGTTAAGAAAAAAAAGAAAAAAAAGAAAGTTTTTTTCCCTTTTAAGAACAGTGTGATATGTAAGAGAGCACAAATGTGTGGCAAAAGGGCAGAATTTATTTATTTGTTTTTTTACTGTTGCCTGATCATGGGGTATATTTGTAATGCTTTTTTTTATTATACCGGAATATCCATGGGACCATCGTCCACAGCTACGATCTGTCATTACACTAGATGGCAGTGTGGTGAAATCAGAGAGTGTGTGTGTTTTTTTTTTTTTTTGTGCGTTTGTGTGTTTTCACACGTTTTACGGTTTTGTCCCTACAAGGATAGGAATAGGACAATTCTGACCTTGTGGGGAACATTTGGTGCCCATGAGGAAAACTGCAGCTTTTATTACAAACAAACAAACAAAGTAAACTGAAAGAGTCAGAAGGTTTCATCTTGGTTTCCGAGGATAAGGTTAGGATTAGATTTAGGAGTAGGTCTAGCATCAGTTAGCTGCGTTATACTAACGGAAAGTCCTCACAAGGAAAGTAAGACAACAACGTCACAGGACAGGATCAGAGGTCCTCACAATTACCCGGTCCTCTTGAAAATAGAGGGTTTTAACTGCTTTCATGAAAATGAATCGAAGATTTAAATAAAAATTAATAATAAAAAAAGCATACATATTTATTTTTGGGACTGAAGTTGGGGTTCGTTCCTTCCTTCCTTCCTTCATTCCTTCCTTTCCTTTCTAAAATATAAATAACCTTGCAGCCCAATTAAAAAATAAGCACGGCTCTGATCAGGCAGATACTAAAGACGCATGAACGAATGCTATAAAAGCATCATATACATTATGCATGAAATAACGGACGTGGTCTTTGTCCAAAGAGCTTTAAATCCATCTGCTAGACATGAATGTGAGTCCACTCTGTTTACTGTAATCACAACATAGTGAACCTTTCTTCAACAACAACAAGCAGGGCACCTAAAATTCATACCTGTATTTGTATTTATTGATAATGTTTCTGCTATTGTTCGATATAATTTTTTGCCCATTTTTTTTTTTTTTTTTTTTTACATTTAGTCCCGCCCACTAGTTGAATCCTACTACACAACAGCCACCAACATGAGAGAGCAAAGTGAGAGCGAAGGCTAACCTGTGCTTCCTCCCAGAGACACATGAAGCCAATAGACCTTTTTAAACGCACACAGTGTCACGGAGAGGCTGAAGGTACTTGGATGTAAGCATTTATTAACTGTCAGCCGTAGGAAGAGGAACGTCATTCCTCCCAACCCGAGAGCAGAGCAGGGCCGGTTACACTCTCCGGAACTCCTGAGGATCTGAACCTGTGATCTCCTGACGATTAGGTGAATGCTGAAATTGTTAACTGAAAGATCACTAAAGAGCTGCAAGTGTCGGTCAAACACAACGCTGGTGAATGACTGCACATTATTTCACCTGATATTGTTGGAACTGTTAAATATGTCGCACTGGGATTAATCAGATTTGTTTCAAATACTTGGGATTACTTTACAGATGAATTTGAGGAATAATTTGCAAGGCGTGACTGTACGCGCAGTGGCGTATTAAATGCATTTTAGATAAATACTGTAGATTAAAGAGTGAATGGCGCTTCAATTGCCACCTTGAGAAGTGCACGGTGTTTGTTTTACTGATGTGTTCAGCTTTCCAGAGGTGCGACGGTGAAGAAAAGCAAATAATGAGGAAGTGTTGCGCTTTTTTTCCCCCCGAATATTGCATTCATGCCTTGATGCAAATGAACGTCCACAATTTGGTAAATTTGGTGTTAGTGCAAAAAGACTATGATGATGATTTAAACAAACACAGTCTCAGGCATTTAAGGCCCGAGCATTTATACTGAATGCATGGATGTGTAAGTGTAAAAGTTTGCTTAACAATGATTGCGTAAGATATTTAAAAAAACAAAAAAACAAAAAAAACCCAGCAGTTCTCTAAATAAGGGTGCATCTGTTTCTTTTTAGTACACCAAATATCTATACTTACTGTACATCTACATTTGGATTAAATCCTGAAACGGGCGTGGCCTTCGTCCCTGAGACAGGAAGACAGGAGGAGCAGAAGGAGAAGAGAGCAAGGAAAAAGCAGGAGAGATAAGAGGATGGGGTGATGGACGCGTGAGGAGAAATCAGGAAATAGAGAAAGAGTAAGAGGAGAAGATGAAAGGGTGTTAGAGGAGAGGTGATGAGAAGAAGAAGAAAAAAAAGATGACAGCGAAAGAGCAAGAGCAAGGATTTCGAGACGGGCAGCAGAGTACTGTAGCACGAGAGACATGTAGGGAGAGAACGTGTAATGGAAAAGGTGGCATCTCTATTTCCGCTTGCTTCCTGTGCAAGTGTACGTCATTACTAATACGATGAACAATAAGGGGTAGCTCTTCCCACTGCAAGCGAAGAAAAATAAAAAAGATCTAAGAGAAATCAACAGATTACTCAGAATTACTTGTGAAGCACCTGACATTCAACCTTGTTATGTTTTTTTTTTGTTTTTTTTTAGCTGCATTTAGAAAAACGTACCCTTTTATCCATGTTTCTATCAATCGTACTCCTCACACTGTATCTTACTTACATTTAAACAATGCTGAAATTATGAAACAGAAAGTCTAATTTCACCTGAAATACAACTACTTTCTAGACAATTTTTAAACAGATTCTCTTAATCTTCTCTTTTTTTCCACGGACATACACAAGGGATCAGAGCAAATACTGGGTGCAAAAAACTGATAGCAGAAACATTGCAGAGATGGATGAAAATGAAACCGAAGCTGAAGATAGAGGTACTAGATAGAAGTGTAGCTGAGCATGAATAACAATAAAAAAAATGCTGCAAAAAAATAACTAAAATAATAAAAAAAATATGTATGTATGTATGTGTG
>JAOVYU010000002.1:19130100-19144897 GCA_025674565.1 Synodontis membranacea
GACGTTTTTTAAAATGTCAACTCAAAATTTCTTTGCCAAGGAAATACTGAAGATCACATTTTAATGAGAATGATCGTCATTATTATGAGTCGTGAAAGAGTTGTGGATTTTTCCTTTAAAGGACGATCTAAAATTGGCTTTCTGTTTATATCGCTGTGTCAAAAGCTGGCGGTCGGAAATGTCAACAGTCTTAATCATAATGCCGGGACGAGTCCCCTTCGTCCGCCATGCTTTCCGCGCTTATTAGCAAGCGAAACACGCTGGCGCTAATTTCTTTTAATAAATGACAAGACAAATCCCTTTGCTTTGTTATCTTTATGCAACATCACACCCTAGGGTTTAGAACACTAATGTCATGCTGAGTCACTGTTCACCAGCATGAGCATCGTGTTTACACTGGCTCCTTGCTATCGATCTGCCCTTGTGGTAATAGCAATCTGTCTCCCAATATCTTAATTGGATAAGTGATTTCATTGATCCTTAAATTGTTCCCAAAGTTTATTTGCGACATGTCGACGAGAAGGCCAGCGCAATGACCATCACTCCCCTCACCCCAGCACCACCGCTTGCTCCCGACCTCTTTAATGGGGCTGCAATTGATATATCCACTGCCAAGGGGGGATGAGCCTGCACTGGCAATGGGGAAATGTTGTGTAACACTGATTAGGATCATGCTAATGCCATCATTAGATCGTTACTAGCATACGGCATCAGTCAGCACATGGGAACCGTTTCTCAGAGCTGATCTGCATATTCCTGAGCGCACACGGGTTAGCGTGATGACATGATCCACACAGCTCACGAACGTGCTACGTTTCCTGTCTTACATCCTTCGAAGCGTAGCTGCTATGCCTTCATGTAGGCTTTTTATCTCTTTATTACTGCCATAGTGGAAGTAAAAATAAATAAATAAATCAAAAATCAAAAAAATTATATCTGACCTAACCAGCATGGAGAGTTGAGAGCTAATACCGAATGCTCAGCAGCTCTCCTCTGTTATCTCTCGCCCATATGTGTACCTCAGGGATATTCCTCCCGCTCTAATTTACTTTCGACCATGTTGTCGGCGCTCCGGGCACAAAGTCGAGTCCATTTCTCACTACTGTAATTCAGATTAAACAATTAAAGCGGGATTTTTTTTTTATGAAGACCGCACTGCACATGCTGCTGCCCACCATGTCAAAGCAATAAACAGAGAAAGAGAGCGGGATGTGGATGGAACGGTAGGAGCAGATTTTGAACGCCCCCCCCCCCACACACACCCTTTATAATCTCTATAACCGACAACAAGAGTCAAACGCTATCATCCAGAACCTTGAGGATGCTGAGAAGGATTGAACCATTGACCTCTATTACGCCTATATTGGAGATTAACTGCAAAACCAGCTCTGCCACGGGTATCAATTGCATCAAAGGTTCCAGTGGCCTCAGGATGAACAGGGAGCGTGAACAGCCTCTGAAATCATAAGAGGGAAGCAAGGAACACTGTCTGTGGCTTATTTCATAATGAAATTGTGAGTGGACTTTTTTTTTTTTTTTCAGTAAAAAAAATAAAACTCAGTTTTCCTACATTGCCATTGAACTGACTGCTGAGAGCAGTGCCACTAAAATCCTTGCTTTCACCTCTACCTAAACAAAGTGATGCAGCAGAGCTTTAGTGCTAAATTTGTCCGGCTCTCTCACCTCCTCGTCCGTACACGCCGTACACAAATCAGTTTCCGAAGTTTCAACGTTCATGCTAATACCACCGTCAGTGCCATTAGTTATCTAATAGTTCACTAGCCACTATATGTGCCACAATCCAAACACTTGCCATCATATTTTCAGAACACCATTCATAAAGTGAAACACGGTGGTGGCAGCATCATGCTGTAAGGATGTAGGAATGCTTGGAAAACTCTTTTAACTTGAAGAACTGGCATAAACCCCAGTTGCAAGGTGTGCTATGCTCACCGAGGCATACTTCAAGAGACTTGCATCTTTAATTGCACCAAAGCTGGCTGTACTAAGTATTGAAATTTTGGGAGGGGAGACATTTACGCGCACTCAAGATTTCAGTTGAGATGTCTTAATTATTTGTGTCACAATAAAAAAGAACAATTTGAATCAAGTGGTACAAACAAAAAGGAAAAGGAAACATTTCATTTTCATTTCAAGCTGCAATGCAACAAAAGAACAAAAGTGGTGAATTGTATAGATATCGTAAAGTACATATTAGCGTATGTATTATGAGAAAAGTTCAACCTAGGACAATAAGGTTGTTCTTTCCTAACCTCACACTGTGTATGCTTCCAGTATCCAGAAGCTGGCTTTGATACAGAGGTAACAATGCTGCATTAGTGTGGGATCTCACAATGCGTGATGGAAGGAGGTCGATACTGAGGTGCCCCATTAGGGCCAGGAACATCCCACCCTAGCCCAATTAGAGCCACACAATTGCCAGCATCAACAGTCCATTATGTCTCTCTCTCCTGCAGAGAGGATGCACTGATCTGCCCATTAGAGCCATGGCCCATTAGCTATTAAGACAGCCATGCATGCACGGAGCACGGGTGCAAATGTAGCCTGGGAAATCTATGAGGTAGGAGTGTATTCAGAATGGATACCGATTCTACACAACGAACAGATAAAGTATAATATGTGAAAAGCTCTTAGGAATAATGATCATGATGATGACAATTCCCTCCAGGCTCCTTTTTTTTTTTTTTTTTTTTTTTAAATAAGAAAGAGAATATTTAGGGGAAAAAATTATTTGTCGGGCGGTGAGGTGGCAAGATATCAGAAAAGGTTTAAAAAAAAAAAAAAAAAAAAAAAAAAAAAGACAGACAATTTTCATATACGTGCGTTCACGACTATTGTATGAACGCTGGTCTCTATCTCTCAA
Source organism: Synodontis membranacea (assembly GCA_025674565.1). Taxonomy (NCBI): domain Eukaryota; kingdom Metazoa; phylum Chordata; class Actinopteri; order Siluriformes; family Mochokidae; genus Synodontis; species Synodontis membranacea. The sequence goes on from JAOVYU010000002.1 coordinate 19,132,985, forward strand.
AAGATGGCCTCCTTTTAAACTAATTCACAGGTATCTGACACACAGAGAGACTTTTTTTTTTTTTTATGTTTTTGATCTGATCTGGAGAATATGGAGAATGTTTTATACACTGGCACTTTTCTACGTGTTCTGTAGTTGGGGTGCTTAGACGTTCACGCGATAATAATGTTTAGTCTTATGATGCCACTAATTAAACTTACCTAGAGGCAGGTTTTTGAAACGAATTTCAACTCCATCAAAGCAGCCACAGCATTTTACTCTCAAAAATCATATATTTTCATATTTCAACCAGCAGAGACTCTCAATTAACATACACCCATATTGCATGAGAACAATGACTTAACACAATAAAGTGGCCTAAATGTCAAATACATTAATAGTCATTCCATTAAGCTGTCTCAAAACAGCCACCAGGTAAAAAAAAAAAAAAAAAAAAGAAAAGAAACAAAACAAAAAAAAAAACATTTATTAAATAAAGTAGTACAATAATTTATTTTGAGAAAAGGAGAATTTAGGTCTATATTGTAAAACAGGTCACATACGGTATATACGGATATTTTTATATTGGAACACATTAAAATCCACATCAACCCCACTGAATTAGCTTAAGTGTAAGCCCATTTTGTTGGCAGGAACCTAAAAGTCTAGTTCCGTAAATCCCGCTAAATGCTGAACATGTGTGTATGGCAAATTGGACCACGTGTAGAGCCAGGAAAAGAAATAAGGAGTAACTTTCTAAACAGGCGATATTGGTTAGTGCCAACTGGAGCACAGAAAGTAGTGAATTGCTTTTGCGGTTGTATTTTAGACTGGGTTAGGAATTTGTCCAACTCATCAGAGTCGAAACTGTTTCCTGTAACCAGCCACATTTCACTTTATCCAATGTCAATTTGACCAACAACAACTCGTTCATTTATCAGCATTTATCTGCAAGTTACCTTTTGTATGCACTACAGGATATGGGATTAAACATTTTTCAAAATGTATAAACGGACCGCAAGTCAACAGCAACAAAACAACGGTTTCACGATATGCACAAGTGATGCATGTTGAAATATGCAGCGTCTTGCATAAGTATTCACACCCTGACCTTTGGCGCATTTCGTGGGTTACAACCTGGACCCTGAAATGGACGATTTTACATCATGAATTTACACAAAAAAATTACCATGTCATTGAAGTGAGTAAAGAAATCAATATATTTTACAAGATTATATATAAAAAAATTTTAGCCTTGTTATTACATAAGTATTGACCCCCCCATTGCTGTGAAAATCTTACGCTGGTTCTTTAACAGTGCCAATTTTTTTCTTAGCTTGCTGGGGTTACATTATTAGAATAGGTTTTCAATAGCTGAATTCATGGCCCCGAGTTTATTGCTCTAGTTTGCCCTGTGTTTGAATAACCCAGACAAGCTCTTTTTATTCAAATCAATCCGTTATCTATACCACTTGTCCATCAGGGTCACGGGGAAGCTAGTGCCTAGAGTACACCCTGGAGAGGTCACCGATCTATTGCAGGGCTAACACAGAGACAAACAACCATTCACATTGCAATAATGTCCAAACTCTGTCCAGAGAGGTCCCAGATGTTCTAAATTAATGTCATGTCATATAATTGACACCCTTGCTCTAAAATATAGGCACATGGTATACTATGACATATGGCAGATCTGACATTTATTTTAATGCAAACTGTGTATCAGACTGGGAAAGAGAATGCTCTTTCTGGAGGAAATTACATATAATTTAAAAAATAGTGGGTGATGTTATAAGCACATATTGCATATAAAGTATATAGCAATGTGTTTTAAATTACAGGGGGGAGAAAAGTGGCTCTGTTATGATGTGAAAGAGATTTTGCGTACATGGTTTGTCTCCTTAGTGGGAAGGGTCACTGCAAATTAGTACAACGTTATATTGCTTTATTTGATTAGAATTTACATGAATCTAATATATCCAGTTGTTTCCCCCGAACAATTAGTTTTCATCAAGTGTGCAGCCTGTTTGGGGAGAATCCTTGGTGGGTCTCTGATGAAGCCGGTCAAAAGGATGGAAAGAGTGAGCAAACCTTGATCAGGAATAATTCTACCTGTTCCACTGTTTCATCTCGGGTTCCATCCGGAGTTTGGGTTACTGTCTGTGTGGAGTTTCTCTTGTTATCCCGGGTGTCTGCGTCAGTCTCAGGTTTCCTCCTATCTCCCGAAAGCAACTGCAACCTAGTTTGAATCAAAACCAGAAAGAACTACTCTTTCTTTCAGCGTTGCCTGCCCCTATCTGAGCGCGTGAAAAACAAGCCACTGGTAAAGCCTCGAGAAAAAAACCCATGAAAGCTTACAGAGAAGGCTCACCTACACGGCTGCCATATGTGCCAACGTTCCAGCACTGACTGTTTAACTTTCACCGTCCTCAGCCAGTTTATTTTAATTTTTTATTTATTTTTATTTTTTGGAATAAAAGTATAATCTTTCCTGAGCACACAGCTCTCTGCTGCAAATTAAAATATGCAAAGTTTGGTTGGAAGATTTTCACCATTTCTCTCATGAAATGTTGAAGCTATAACATGACTCATCCCAGTCTCAAATGTAAAGCAAGAAACTTTGCATGATATAACACATCATTTTTTAATGCAAAAAAAAAAAAAGAGCTTTGATGTTAAATCTGCCTTTAATCTGCTGTTCGAAATCACAGTAAATACCTCTGGAAATCTAACCAGAACCCCGAAGGATCATTTCCTGCCTACTGCAGCCTTTGATTCCCTGAGTACTTTACTGTCATTAAGTCTTATTAACTCCAATCATTTTATTGAAAAAAAAAAAAAAAGTGTGGTTGTGCAAAAGAGACACTAGATTATTCATCTCTCCACCTCCTGATGCACCGAGAGACGAGAACCTTCACGGCAATATAGGTTACATCCTCTTTCAGCAATGGAGCCGGAGTTAGCCAGGAGAAGGTAGTTCAGGATTCCATCCTCAGCCTGTGAACTGGCTTGACTGGTACAACATGTGTTCTTGGTCACTTACTATTATTCACTATTATTTATAATAGTATTATACTTACTTATTATCATCTGCCATTTTGTTTGCTTTTGCTTCAGGTGCAGAGGGCAGATTTGGAGTCCGGTGCCCAGTGAAGAGAAGATACGGTATGTGTGTTTGAGAAATATTATCAAGATGTTCCATAATATGTAGTAGGATGGAAGAAAAAAAATGGCCATGGTCTAAACTGAAAAGGGATTTTTTCTCCTTCCCTTCCCTTCCCTTCCCTTCCCTTCCCTTCCCAGAATCTCCCCCCTCTGTGCACTTTTTCCATAACACTGGAAAATGCCAGAAAAAGCCAAGATGTAAATACATTCATACTAAAGAATGGTTTCTTTCATTGGGCCGTGGGTTCCGTATCTGACCACTCATGCATTTTCCTTTTGTTTGCGTCCCGCAGCATCCCAGTCCTGAAGCAAACCTCTAGTCTCAACCAAGTGCCCTGCAAAGCTTTCTTACAAAAAAAAAAGTGCACCTAATACTCTGTTTAGAGTAAATTATCTGTTCATTCCAGACAAGGCATTTAAATAATCAGTTATAGTATACATAGTATATAAAGTAGTATGCCACATTAGTATGTCACAGTTGAACTAAGATCATCTTCTGTTTTGTCCTAAAAAACAACAACAACAATAATAATAATAATAATAATAATAATAATAATAATAATAATGTAATTTATACAGGTTTGACAATGACAATGTGGCTTTTTATATACAGATGAGTCTTTGTAGTTTTCTATTCATTAGTTTTTAGTTTTCTGCTCTCGTGGAAGAGAAATGTCAGCCATGCTACAAAGACTATTGACATTCCTCCAGCAGATGATGCTGCGAAGACTTAATCTGAAGCCATGAACTTTGCTTTTACTCGCAAATCCTTGAAGTCATAAAGGAAAGTACACGGTTTTCTATTTTGTCACAATACATATTTAGTAAGCTGGCCACAAGCCACACAGTTAATAATTCAGTTCCTTGAACAGACATTGATACAGTACGACTACATTACCATTCATTCATTCTTTTATACCGCTTATCCATTGCAGGTCGCCGGTGGGATCCAATCGCAGCTGACTTTGGGCAAGACCCTGGGCAGGTCTCTAATCTATCACAGGAATAATAGAGAGAGACAAACAACTATTCGCACTCATTCACTCACCAATAGGCAATTTAGAATAGCCGTTTGTCTTAATCCACGTCTTTGATCTGTTGGAGGAAACTGGAGCATCGGGAGGAAACCAACACAGACATGATAAGAAAACTTGCAAACTCAGCAATTAAAGGTTGACCAATAGGTTTGAACCCAGAACCTTCTTGCTGTGACGTAACAGTGCTACTATTTACTAGTGAAGCTAAAAATTATTTCCTAAGCAAATTCACTACACTACACTACATCCAGACACTTGGCTTTAGATATACATAACTAACAAGTTCATACTGTTACTATGTTACTTTACTGCGTTGTGTTCCACCACCATTTTTAGATTTTTCTAAAATATATGTTTATGTATATTCCAAACCGACTATACACACATATTGAGATTGCCTACGGTATCAGTACCACCAGAGCCAATAAGAATGAGGGATAGAGTGGCAAAAAGAGTAACCCTTTCGTGTAACTACTAATTCGTATAAAGGTTTCATATTAGTTAGAACAAAATATCTTTTTTTTTTTTAGTAGAATTATAGGATTTGCGGTCGGTCTACCACAGAGGTGACCGACTGTTTCTGTTGTTTCCATCCAAGTTTAATGCTGTATTTCACACTCCTCTCGCTCTGCCAGAGTGATGCATGGTCAAGCGTTTCCCAAAATGTGGCTCAGGGATCCTGAACACCCTTCGGCCTGTTCTTTAAAAGAATGCACAGTCTTGCCAAAGTAGATTTTGATCTCATTTGGATTCATTCTGAACAACCTGGAGTACAAAAAAAAAAAAAAAAAAAAAAAAAAAAAAACCTTATTTCTTGTTCATATACAGTACGTGATGCCAATACGAACATGCAAATCCTCCTATTGAAGCCTAGTGAAGTAAAACAGTTCGTACAGATGACTTTAGTGAAGTAAAACAGTTCGTACAGGTGTGCATCTTTTCTGCATCTGCCAATCAGTCCTTTAATGACTTTTACTAAACACCACCCGAAAGCACAAATGAGCTGGATTAGCGGAGATGGGTGATCATGTGATTTGGTGTCTATGGTATACCGAATTAAAACCAAAGTTCGTAGTCTCTTGTTTACTCATGGCAGCATTTACAATTCTCATGTCTTATGACCAATATGTACTGTACCTTAGCGGTAGTTTGTTCTATCCTCGAAGGAGTGACTTTAGGAAAACTACATACATTTTTCTCTAATAAGTAAATATTCACCTAATCAACATATTTAATTTTGTGCGGAAAATTATTACTAGCCTGCTCAATATCGCTTCACAGAAGAAATTAAAGCAATTATAGGCCTCCAGATCAAATTACTGGTTCAGCTTGGGAGGAAATAAAAGACTATAAATAATAGCAAGTGCACATTAGTACCTTTTTTAGTAGCTGATGAAGTTAAACGTGACTTTTCAAAACCATTAAAAACCTTTAGATCAAATAATTAATATCAATATTAAAACCTATATAAATATTTATACCAAACAAGAAAACTAAATTAGCGTACGAACAACAGCCAAAAAAAAAGTAAATAAAAAATAAAAAAAATTAAAAATAAAAATACGTAAATGTTATTTAGTGTAAAGAATAGGCTTAACAGAAACAAAAAAAAATAAAAATAAAAACAAATATATAGTGCAAAAAAAAAGAATTCGTTTAAACAAAAAGTAAATAAACGAACACTGATATATTCCAGCTATTTTGCGGAAGCAAATGCACTTTATCTTGGGAGGAACGATGCAGAATAAGCCGCTTATATTTGCAGGCCTTCCCTCATCTCTGGGCTGTTTGTCACTAAGCCGCTATGTGTGCTAGGCAAAGAAACATCAAAGACTGACAATAATATTTGTATGCAAGTGTTTGGAATAATATTCTCTTCCACAAAGCAAAATGCCTTAAGGCTCGTGACAACTGAAAAGCACGAGCCAGTGTCAATATCAGTATCCTCCTGGTGCATAATGGTATAATGACGCCACAGAGCCTCGTCTCCATTTGTAGGAATAATAATTATTTCGTACTCTTTGAGCCGTAGTTTAGTAGCCGGTGCCTTGAAAAATAAAAATGCTGTTAGTATACTTCATAATGGACACGGACGAGACATGTTTAAAGCCATATTTGTTTTATTGACCGATGCTCGAGTGCTGAAAAGAAAGAAAGAAAAAAAAAAAGAAGATTTCTCCAAGACCTAGCCAAGATTCATATCTATTGATATTCGGGTGGAGATGAGGGAGCGTTCATACACGCTTGAGAAAAATTAAGGGTAAATAAAAAACACTCCACATGAGATGGTGCTATACGGCACCCCTCCATCTGGACACGTGTCCCTTCTTCGCCAAACGACACGAGTTTCCCATGTAGCCTTCCACACTTCATCCTCTCAAGGCTAACACAGTGGCCTCTAATAATTCGTTCTGCTCCGCTCTCTCTCGTCATTACTTCCCGCAGATCCCTGCTGCTGTTTGTGCATCATTTTCTTTTAGAGGGATTATGCATATTTCTGAATGCTAATGAGAGTGGCGCGTTGGTAATCATCACCTGGGCTCCCTGAAGGTTGCTCTCCTACATAGCAGACATGAATAAATTATTAAATGAAATCTAATTTCATTTGTGGAGCAGCTGAATCCAATTCTGCTTTTTTGCCCTCCACAGACTGCACATCGGTGACCCCCAGGTTTTAATAATATTATTTAAATATAACGGACACGCAAGTGCAACAATAGAGACATGCTATAGAGCCTTCAGCCACATCAAAATGAATATGAAATAATTCAATAAGAGGACTGCAGATACAGTAGGAGGAAATTTGCTGCATAGAAAGAAAGAAAGAAAGAAAAAAAAAGAACTGGAAGGAAACTGTATATAATACTGTGCTACTATATGCACTAGCCAGAATTATTGGATTATTGTTTCTCTTTAGCACTACAAAGAAAAATGCTCTTTTACAAATCATATTGTTGTTGGGGGAAAAAAATCTACTATCTAATACAGCAGCAGTATTTTTTAAATTATACTTAAAAAAAAAAAAAAAATCAGTTACTCTGTTACACACTGGGAAAAAAAAACAAAAAAAACAGACAAAGGCAGCACATTTTATTGCTAGTTTCGTTAAAGTCAAGTGCTTCAAGTGTGTAATCAAGCCATGTCACCTCCAAACAGCAAGCATGGTTAAAGCTGTGCTTGCTGTTAGCCAGTTCTTTTGTTCAAACCATACAAAACAACGGTTCATCCCCAAATGTAATTTGTACTTTGTTTGCTAGATGTGTGCTTAGTCTATTTAATTCCGTCAATAACTGAGAAAATAATCTACTGCATTCATGTTTAAGTACACCCACTATTTTTTTTCATTATTTATTTATTTTTTGTGCCTTCGCAGTCACTCGGTCATGGATGTGCTGGCTGAAATAAATTACCCCCAAAAGCGTAATCAGCGGGCATGACTGCCTATGATAGACTCCGCGAATCTATAAGCTGAGCTAGGAGGAAATCAGCTTGGCTTCTTCATAATTCTTTTTGGATTTTAGATACTGTATTAATCCCCAAGGTATGCTCTCTGCATTTAACCCATCCAAGCAGTAAACATGCACACAAGTGAGGGGTGAGCACACGTCCGCGGGAGCAGTGCGCAGTCACATGCTGCAGCGCTCGTGGTACAGTTGGGGATTAGGTGCCTTGCTCAAGGGCACTTCAACTTCAACCAAAAGTCCAGAGAATCAAACCAGTGACCTTTCAGTCCCAAACCCGCTTTTCTGACGTTAGAAGCAAATAAGATGCGACCAAAATTCCCATTAAACAGAGACAGGTTGCTTTAAAGACTCAAATATGGTGTACGAATATTTACAGTATACAAAACAACAAACATAGCATTAGATACAGAATATTGGGTGAATCATATAGGAATGCAAAGCTAGAAATTTTACATGCATGCTCACAAAAAAAAAAGGACATTCAGGCTGCCTTGTGACATTTCGTGAGCAATAAAGCTGCAGTGACAGAACTGGAAGATGACTTCACCCTTTTGCTGGTTGGTTGCTGTTATGCCCCTAAACAGAACTGCAATGAAGAAATTACCAATGGCGAGTTTGAGAAGAAAAAATTGGATACGTTGACTAGATTACTAATCCAGTGACACAAAGTAAGCCAAATACAACACAGCAGTTGCTCAAACCCTTTTGGCACCATGACTCACTTACTGTAATACTATTGTGAATGGTTTAAAGATTTCAACTTCCCAAAAAAGAGTTTATGTTCAAGGCTCATGCTTGCTTCAGTGGATAATCTCATCGGGATCCTGTAGGTTCGTACCCACGAACTGCTGCTGTAATCATTAAGACTCACTCCAGAACTCTCACAGTGTACAAAATACATTTAATTACATACATTTAAAAATACATTTCGCCCTTTATACCATCCATTGATTATCTATACCGCTTATCCATCAGGGTTGCAGGGAAGTTGGTGCTGCCTTCAGGTGAGATACAGGGTACACCCTGAGCAGGACACCAGACAATCTATTGCAGGGCTAACATGCAGACAACAACTATTCTCACTCACATCGACACCTATGGGCAATTTAGAGTAGCCAGTTGAATCAGCATGTCTTTGGGCTGTGGAAGGGAACCGGAGTGCCCGGAGGATACGCAATGGAGATGACATGCAAAACAGAAAGGTCCCAGTCAGCCAGCACGTTCAAATCCAGAATATTCTTCTGAATCCAGAATCGCCCTGCTCTATACCACATTCATTTACTACGCTATCAGGTGTCACCCAGAAGATGACGAGTTCCTTTTTGAGTCTGGCTCCTCTCAGTGTCATCTCAGGGAGTTTCTTCCAGTTACGTTACTCCTGAACAGCACCGAGTGTTTAAAGTGCTATACAAATAAAGTGAAATTAATGATTGTATATTCAAATGACATTGATTACTATACGGTTTACCTAATATAAATTGTACATAACCAAAAAAAAAAAGGCTATCTAGACCAACATGGTACAAGTTTAATACCCTGCTTCATGTTTTTCGTTACATAGAAAAAATCTCCAGTGTACTTCTTACGACACATGTAGTCATTTACTAAAGTACGTAACATTTCAGTTTCCATTTTTCCTTCCTGAATCCCCTCTGGCACTCATCTCTCAGCCCACCTAATGTGGAGTGTGTGCTTGCTGAGAGGACCTCTCAGGCACCGTGGAGACACACAGGGTGCTGGAGGTAGAGCGGAGTGCATGCCACACACTGCACCATGTCTCTATAGCTGTCAGGTCGATCACAGGGACCCCGTTCCATCGCCACACACCAGCACACATGTCAAGAACAGGACAGGGAGAGGAGGAGAAGCCAGGGCCGTGTAGACTGTACTGTAGTGACAGGCAATAAAATTCAGAGTTAAGGAGGAGTGAGAGGGAGAGGAAGAGTGTCCCTAAAGTCTCAACCCATTTTAACCTCACTAAGCCAGTATGAAGACAAAGAAGTACAGAGCACAGAAGGTGGGAGAAGTGCTGCAGACTTAATAAAGGAATTTGGAATTCAGGAGAATGTGCTTACTATTATAGGTTTTGTACTGGTTCCTTTAGTGTAACAGTAATATGATAGAATATTTAGAAAGAAAAAAATAAGATCCAAATACAATATAAAGATTTTTTAGATATTTTAATCATAATTTTGTCACTTATGAGAAAATGATGATTTTTTTTTTTTTTGGATGATTTATTCCTGTACTAAGTAATCTTGTGATTATCCAATTAAATGCTCTTTAGAATGTATCTGTCACACCCGGGTCTTGCTCTACATCAGCAGCAGCTCATTAGAAGCAAACACTGTTTGAGTGGAGAGAGGTTTTTTTTTTTTTTTTTTTTTGAAATAAGGGGGAATTTGTGCAAGTTTGCCAGTTATGTGCTGGGCACTTTATAGAAGAGTGTTTTACTTGGCTTAGATTGGGGTTGTTCAGTGCTGGAATGTCTTGCTACCTCAGACTGAATGAGAGCACAATTCTGTCTTTGTACAACATCGGGGCTTCTCCATTATTTTATCAAGTAGCGTTATATTATATTAATTCTAAACCTACTATTTAGATATGTCAGATGTCTCCTGATAAGGCCCCCGGCGGCTCTTCGTTACCTTCGGCACCACTACTGACGGTCGATCTCAGCACAAGCATGCATGTAGAGCATCAGTCCAAAACACACACAACATGTCATCAATATTGTCCTCGTTCAAGTCGAGATTCGTGTGTGAAGGCTGAGGCGGGAAATCCTCCACAAATGAAAAAAAAAAAAACAATAATGCTCTCGTTATAAACTCTCTTCTCTTTTTCAGATTTAGTTAGTTCACTCAGCTACTGTCAGGTTTCATTAGATGAATTCGTCATTAGACGAATCTTAGCATTGTATAAACCAGCCAAGCACTTCAACACACCCTCACTCAAACTTCCTGTTTCATGAGGAAGTGCGTTACCATACGGAATCATTTCGACTTAACACAGAAGTGGGACGTCTGAACTCGGCGAGGTTCGAGCTACAATGCCGGAAAAAAGCATGGGCGCCTCCATGAAAACCGTATTCGTTAACAACACACTAGCTAAACAACTAATATCAGTGACAGTTTATGACTGCATTTACTATTTCAAAATTGTATGTGTAACGTGGCTATGAACTAAAGTACACACTACTATAGACTCATTTCAAATAGTGAAGTGATATTTTATTTACCTGACACTATGGGCAGGAATGTTGATATCATGTTCTGAACTCAGGGCTGAGGATACCTTCCTTACTTTCCGGGTAGGAATTCCAAGTTACAAGGCGTTCTCTTTATATTTTTTTTTCCTTTTCAGAGGTCATAAATGATGCGTTTTCAGGTGAATGCAGCTCAAATGACTCTCAAAACATTTCCTGGGGATTTGAACTTCTGTCTTATGAAGACATGTATTGAAAATGCGTTTCAACTGCCACAAGCACCGCTGAAGTATAAATTCCTGGCCTTTCAAATCCATTTTATTTGGAATGTACAGGGACAATCAGAATAATTAATCAAACCATGTAGAACATTTGATACATTTGCACAATAAACTGGCTCACAGGAATTCAAAACGTTCACTTTGTAGGACATTAAAGAGCCACGCTGCAGACAAAAAAAAAAAAAAAGACATTTCAATGAGTGAAAACACTGTGTAGAATGTAATCAGATTAATCTGGTATTCCCTACTATAAGAATACTCATTCTCACACACACTCATTTTTTGTACAGCTTTTCCATTACTGAAGCTGAAGCCAATCTCACATCTGACTACAAGGTGTGTAAGGTGGGGTACACCCTGGACAGGTCGCCAATCCATCGCCGGGCCGTTACAAGAATACAATAAACCGATTATATGATTATTAAACCTCTTTCTAGACATTTTTACTAATTACAAGCTTGAAGTTTTTAAGCAGATTTACAACTTGAAATGAGTAAAAGCATCTAAAAACAGACTGAATAATCTTATATTTCATATTAATCTATTAGACACCTTCCCCCCTTCCCAACAATACACACGATATGGACAAAAGTTTCTGGACACCTGACCATGACAAGCACACAATTGTTTAGGATGTCGTTCTATGCTGTAGCATTACAATTTCCCTTCACTGGGACTAAGAGGTCCAAACCTGTTCCAGCATGACAATGCCCCTGTGCACAATGGAGCGAGCTCAGTGAAGACATGGTACGCTGAGGTTGGTGTGAAAGAACTTGAGTGGT
>JAOVYU010000002.1:19215395-19226165 GCA_025674565.1 Synodontis membranacea
ATATCCTGAGGCTTTGTGCATCATCACAACAGCCTCTGTTAATGATGATTATTGAAGTTGGACTCAGAACATGTTCCATTTACATTCTGGAAGCTGGTAGTAAAGTGCGTTCAGGATAAATACACATTTCCACTTGTATCTCACCTGTTTAACTGTCAAGCGTTGGGGCGGAGCTTAGGAGCTGTCCTTGTCGAATTCTGAGTTTTAAAACTGCTAGCTTCAACTAACTTTACCAAAAATCATTAACTACACCTTAACTCTTTGTATATTATTAGAACTTTCAAATAGGTGAGACGATGTTACACCTAAAGATCAGTACAGATTCTTCTAAGATATGTTTATTGATATTGTTTAGGTTTGTGTTTGTTTTCTTTTTTTCACATCATTATGCAGGTTTTTTTTTTCCCCAGAATATGCTTGGCTACTCAGATTTGACGAAAGGTGTCTCTTTAAGTGCAGAGGGTTAAACAGTGGTCTGATAAATCAAAGCTTGTACTTGCACCTTATCTCCCTCCATCTACTCTTTAATAAAAGTGAGAGGCATTTCGTTTGTTTGCCTGACCCAATTGACCGCTATCCACACACAGGCCCACTGTCTAGACATGAGCTTTCAGTAGGATATTGGGTCCCAAGCAAAGGAACTTTGAATCATTTGTCCAATCCGAAAAGTGATCGCCATTCTCGGGACCGTTATCTGAAAACGCAGCCTTGCTTTCAGCTAGAGAAATGTCCCTGGAACGTTGTGTGTTAAAACCACATCTGTGTATTACGCTCATTTCCTCTGTGGTAAGAGGAGCGAACGCCGACAGGGCAGTGCTACAGTGCCATCTGTTGGCTAAGGATTTATGCTACAATTTTGCTACTTGCATGACTTGATGTCAACTAAACACCTGCTTTGTGTTTGCTGCCGTCTACATCTCATATGTTTTCCCCACACACGCAGGACTATGTGCTGGCTGTTGAGACGTATCACTCCATCATCCAGTATGAGCCACAGCAGAGAGTGCAGCTGTTGAGCGGAATAGGACGCATCTTCCTACAGGTGAGATGAGGCAAAACATCTGCCGTCTCTGTGAGCGGTCCCTGGTCATTTCAGCTATGAAAGTTGATGTAAGGCACTAGGTTGCGGTATTAAATGCCATTTCATCATAGTACTTCTTTAAGCTGGTATAGTCGTCAGTGTACCCCAGCGCTGTTGAATTCTCAAATCTGATTAATCGGAAGATGTTTATTAAGTTTCTTTAACAGGAGATCTGAACAGTAAATCACTTTTTTTTTTTTTTTTGGTTAATGCACTAGTTCTAATATATTATCATATCTATAGTAACAGCTCATTTACAAATGCTCCATATAAGCTACAACTAACAATAAACATATAACCAAAAAACTTATAATCATTGATAGGGTGATGTTTCAGGTAAGAGACATTTAGGAAAGTGTTTCGGTTTCTCAGTAATATGACTAGCTGCCTTTGTTGCTTAATTGAGTTTGAGAGAACCGAAATGAGAGGCTGATGATGCAATGAATTCCAGCCGCTTTAACACAAGCGATAATAGGAACAAACTTTTTTTTGTGGTTGTTCCACAACATTAAATATAACTGTAAATTGATAGCGTAAACTGTCTTTCTTTAATTAATCATAAACTATGTAACCTCACGTCAGGACAGGTCTTACCTGCGATTGATAATTTCTGTATAACAACACGCTGCGAATCCATTTATTCCTTTCTTATTAGGTAACGATTGTAGATAACATTATTATTAACGTAGGTCATTTCCTCGTGATTTATCACAAACGTGTTGTGAACGTCGTGTTATAAAAAGCTGTAAATATAAAACCTCAGGGTGTGCTTTAGTGCATCGAATATGTCTGATCATTTTCATTTTTCAAATCTGTGAACTAAATGTGTTTTTTGATACGGTTGCAAGATTGGAGACATCAAAACCGCAGAGAAGTATTTCCAGGAAGTAGAAACAACCAGTCAGGAAAAAGGCAAAGGACCAAACCATGACAGCCCTGTTTTAATGAACAGGTGATGCAGCATTACAAAGAGCATGATTATTTTGCATCTTTCTGTCTTGTTCACATTCGTTTATTCTTTTTCTTCACCTTTTTTTTTTTTTTTTTTTTTTTTTTTTTAAAGGGCATTTGTGTACCTGAGCCAGAATAATTACGCGGACGCCCACACCTGCTTCTCCGGCGTCTTGAAAATTGATCCCAACAATCCTGTGGTAAATACTGTAGATTTTCTCACATTATCAGGCCAGAGTTCTGCCTGAGATTGACTTTCTTTTCTTCCAAGGCTTCACTGAAAAAACTTTGCTGTCTTTATTGTTAAACTGCTACGTTGTCAGACACAAGGACACACACTGTGACAGTCGCACTCTAACAGAGCAACCTTGTGCTATTGTGTTAGTCTGTGTTCATCTGCACACCCCAGGTAAAGTCTGGTTTGAATGCTTTTAGATCACAGAATCCTCTGTTCCAAAGTATTTCTGCCTTTATCAGAGAAACATTTAAAATAAGCTGTTGAATATTTCTGTATTGAAATAATGCATGTGTGTTTGTAATGTCAGGAACCTGGTTAGTGAGTGTAGTTAACCTTTACTGTCACAAGTATCTCCGAGCACGTGAAGCGACTCTGACCTACTCAGGTGACCTAAAAAAATATTGTTTTACAGTAACTGTAGTAGAAACCTATGGGAGCCTGTTTCCGCCACTAAAAAAAAAAAAAAAAGAAAGAAAACTATCCATAACTCGAAATTTCGAGTTACTTTCTCAAAATTTCGAGTTTATAACTCAAAATTTCAAGTTATTTTCTCAAAATTTCGAGTTTATAAGTTGAAATTTTGAGTTATTTTCTTTGAGTTATTTTCAGTTAGATCTGCCAATCAGGAACCTATGTGAATGAGGTCATTTCCTTGTTACCCAGAAGCTGAAGGCCTCAGCTACCAATGCTACAGCTAAGCTACCAGTACTACAGATGCCGGTCATGAATGCGCACATTGCTGAGTATTTTCAGCGTGGTTTTTACTATCAGCTGTTACTATTGGCAGATCTAACTCGAAATTTTGAGTTATTTTCTCAAGTAAATTTCGAGAAAATAATTTGAAATTTTGAGTTATAAACTCGAAATTTCGAGAAAATAACTAATTTTTTTTTTTATTAAACAGGCTTCCATAGAAACCAGTATAGCCTGCATTAGGGCTGCACAGGGCGTCTTCTATATCTGCTATGCAATGTACACATAATTAGTTAGTGCAAACCCTCAGGGTTTTTTTAGGGGGAGGGGCGGGGGATTCAACTCATACCAAGTATGATGTAATCATTGGCCACTCTAGTAAGAACTCCTGCTTGTGGACAAAGTTCAGCCTACAAAATATGACTGAGTGAGGATAAGAGTAAGTGAGAAGGAAGCCAATTTCTTTTTATTTCCATTTTTTTAATCTGAGTTCAAGAAAGAAATGAAAATTAAACAAATGCAATAGACCTAAAAGAGTCATATCTTTCATTATATACCTTATATAACATATACCTCCTTATTTAATTGTAATCAATTATTAGTATGTCATGATGAGGAGGTCTGAATTATTGCTGTATTTACAGCATTGAAATACAGTACAGTACAGTACTGATACAGTTCGTCCCACCTTATAAACTAGACTTATTGTACAATACACCTCCACCAAGGACAACAGTCGACTCTTCTATGATATGATATGCAAATCCGCAACTGCAAGCACTTTATATGTCTGGATATATTTCCGACGGAGTTATCGTATTTCTACACTGGCTTTGTTTTTGTTTTGTTGTTTCACTTTTGACCTTTGCTGTCACTTACTTGATTTTAAAAATGTAATGGCATTGTTAAGCGCAGACTTCCACCAAGCCCAAAGGCTGTGTCCTGCAAAAATAGAGAAACTATCAGGGTGATGCATAAGTTTGTAGCCTAGTAAATATCTTTAATTATTTATCAAAACTCCCTGTAAAAGCATACGTTTTAGGTAGTTTAGAAAATCAAGCATTGCCTTCTATTCTTATTCAATAGTGGAGATAAAGACTCAACAGAAGCAGGAGACAAAATGTGCAAAGTTTATGGCAACGCTGCAATCAGCATTTCAGTGGTCAAGAACTGGTTTGCTGTTTCGAAAAAGTGAAGTCAAGCTAGATGACGAGCCATGAAATGGTAGACCAAAGGAAACAAAAGACGAGGAGCTGCGGAAACTGTTGGACGAAGATGCGACACAATTGTGTCGTATCAAACCTTGAGGGACGTTCGAATATGGATCATTCTACTGTTCCGAGGCATCTAAAGGCAATGGGAAATATTCTGAAAGTTGGTAGGTGGGCTCCACATGCAATTTCAGAGAGAAATCTCGCTCAACGGCTTAACACCTACATCACAGGTGCATTACACCTTTATTACAAGCTGCTCGATCCTGGAGAAACTGTCAAACTCTGAACATTAGAGTGATCAGTGGATCAAATTAAGTGAAAAAAAAAAATCGATGAACTGTCAAGGGCCACATGTTGCAAAAGCAACGCAAGACATGAGCTTTGGATGGAAGTTTATTGTATCCAACCTTCTCACCATACATAGCACCATCAGATTTCCACTTGTTTAGGCCACTGTAACATACACTCTCTGGCCAACATTTCAAGAAGTCAAGGATATATATTCGAAATTGCATAGATTAATTCCTTTCCTCAAAACCTGAATACTTCTTTTGCATCGGTATCCATTCTTTGCTAGATAAATGGCAATTACTTTGAAGACTAAATCTATGTATTATTTTAGAAAATCGTGGTTAAAGGTTGTTCAAAAAGGCCACTAACTTATGCACCACCCTAAACTTTATCAAGCTGCCTGTGAGTCATATCCACTCTAAATTAAATGGGTTCTTCCGTAACCCATTTTACACCCAGCCACCAAGTTTCATTAAAATCTGGCTTGTAGGTTTTGCATAATAGTGCTTAAAGTCGAACAGGCAAACAGGTAAACATGTTCAACACAGATACTGTGATATAGGGATTGCTACAGATTAGAGATTTGCATGAACTTTTCCACATTTTTATGGTACAGTAAGTCCTATGCTCTTCTCTCTAATTTGATTCTTCAGGCGAACAACAACGCAGCAGTATGCTTACTTTATTTGGGCCGCCTAAAGGAGTCCCTGGGTCAGCTGGAGAGCCTGGTGCAGCAGAACCCTGCGCGCTACCTGCACGAGAGCGTGCTCTTCAACCTGACCACCATGTACGAACTGGAATCATCACGAAGCACGCAGAAGAAACAGGCTCTGCTGGAGGCTGTGGCTGGCCGCGAGGGCGACAGCTTTAACACGCAGTGCCTCAAACTGGTCTAACCATAACCAACCAGGAGTGATCACTGTTTCACTGCTTCGTGATGCGACATGAGCTCGTTTAACAAGCTTGAGCCGAAAATGCCACTTACCTATTATATTTGCAGGTTCTGTTTATTATTATTATTGTTATTATTATTATTATTATTAAAGAAGACTTAGAATGTTGTGGGTGACCAAAGTCAAAGATGACCTGAAATGACCTGAGTGTTCACACTAAGGTATGGGATGCATTTGCAACTTTTAAACCAATGTTTCTATGCTGTCAGCTTGCAGGAGAATGTAAATAGAGAGAGAATCAAAAATCAATTAAAAAAAGGCATCCTTGTAGATATTTAGCAGATGTAAAGGAGCCAAAAAGGCAGTCTGAGTAGAATACAGCATTACAGAAATTATAGTCTGGACACAGTTCTCTTTAAAAAAAGAAACCCGTTGTCGCGGGTGGACAACCCAGTAGCCGGGGCGCCAGATTTCTTATCTGGGCTGTCAGTTTTTTTTACTCTTGGAAGACAAATGTGTTCAACAACCAGAAAAAGAAATAAACTATGAACTCAAATGCTTATAGACGTTCACAAAAAAAAGTTTTCATTTTTGGAAATGAATGTGCTCAATGCTGTAACTATATGATGGTATATGATCTGAGTGAGGAAAATGTATAGTATGTGGTCGATTCATAGTTAAACATATTGGGAGAAATTAAAGACACTAGCTAGACGTGAGCATCGTCTTACTTGAACATCACAGCTCAACAACTTTTTTTTTTTTTTTTTTGCTGCACCATTTTCTCCCTAATTCCCTAAAACTCAATCCCAGCCAGCTCTCCCCTATTATATTGTCCACTACCAACTGAGGAGGGTGAAGGCTAACACGTGCTTCCTCTGAGACATGTCAACCAGCCATCTGCATCTTTTCAAACTTTCAAACACACTCGGAGGAAAGCGACATCCCTCTTCCACATACCTGAGCTCACACATGCCTATGATTGGCTAGTGTCACTGTGATTGACAGGAGAGGGGGAGAGAGAGAGAGAGAGAGAGAGAGAGAGAGAGAGAGAGAAAGCATGCTATCCCTTTCCCCCAGAGAGAAAGGCCAGTTTTTCCTTCCATAGCTGCAAGGAACTGACATCACTGTGATATGGAACGTTTAAT
This sequence comes from Synodontis membranacea, assembly GCA_025674565.1. NCBI lineage: Eukaryota > Metazoa > Chordata > Actinopteri > Siluriformes > Mochokidae > Synodontis > Synodontis membranacea. The sequence goes on from JAOVYU010000002.1 coordinate 19,221,905, forward strand.
CTCCGTATGATAGGGCGAAGGTTTCCTGTTGCTACCTTTAGAAAATATGATGCGCTTCAATAAAATGTTTTTAGAAGAGAATAAGGATTTAGCTATATGAAGTCAGGATTTTGGTGTTTTTACACGACCCTAGCCGCCAACTTTTAGACTAGTCAGTTAGGATTCTGGGAAACTAAAGCATGGGAGCATGGAACATACAAAGTATTTACGGAGTTCAGATTAAGATGATCTTTGCACTAAAGTACTTCTGAGGAACTTCCAGGAAAGCCTTTTGTTAGATTCCAGTGTGTGCACTGTTAAAATCTAAAACTGGATTTGTGTGTGTATTCTTTGTACTGTTGACATTCGACTCTACTGTACATTTCTTTCACGGATCTAAATAAACCCCAGCTGATTTTGAAGTACTTGCCTGTGAAGCACGGCGCTGTACGTGTCCGGGTGTGTTATGTTGTGTCGTAACCTACATGACCACCTGTATATATTTTTTAAAAAATAAATAAAAAAAAAAAAGCACATAATACAATACAGAGATAAAGCTCTGAAATTTTATTCACAGTAATTGGATCTGAACACTGCATGAGCAAGTGTGCAGTAGTGTCATCCTCACCTCAGCATAAAAATATTTTCTGTTTCTGATACTAAAAGCAAATGGTCACAGCTTGAGAAACTCAACGTTGTGCTGTAGTCAACTCTGAGTTTTAATACGTTTAAAAAAATAATCAGGGCACTATGAGTATCGTGGTGTTGAAATAGCTTCAGGGTTGAAATGCAGGGTTGCTGTGGACATGGAAAACCTGGAAAAGTTTTGGAATTTAGAAACAATTTCTCCAGGCCCTGGAAAATTTTTGGAATTCTTGGACAGAGAGGAAAAGTTTTGGAAATTTATTTTTGTTTCCCGTTCCCCGCTTTGCCCCACCCAATCGCTCACTCACCGCCCTAACTGCACTTTGCCCCGCCCACTCGCTCGCTCACAACTCTAACTCTGCTTCTCCCCCAATCACGGTTTTGGAAAATTTTCTTCAGGTACTGGAAAAGTTTTCATGGAAATTTTCATGGAAATTAATTCTACCAAAGTTGGGGCAAATCTGGAAATGTATATTTGTATTTCCTCTTTTGCGTCAATATTCTTGCATATTCTATATTTATTACATCATCACAGTTACTTCCTTTCGACGGAGCTAATTTTGCAACATGATAACTGTTATTGTCCGATCCCACGCAGCGAATCCACGTACTGCTTGCGAATTTCATAGTGATCAGCTGGTCGGTTGTAGGCCTTCCACACCGGCTCGCCTACAAACAGCCTCATGGCCTTCGTGTAGTTCTGCAAAGAAAGAAAGAAGAAAAAGAAAACAATAGTTCATTTTATTCATATCTTGGCTTTCTGAGATTCTGACGTAAGCATTAAATGCTTTTGGAGGAAAGGCTTACAGTCTCATCCATGGTGAATCTATGATAAATTCCTGCTGGAAGCGTTATCATGTCCCCCTTCGTCATAGCAATTCGTATCCAGCGGTCGTTTTTGTCTCTAACGTCAAAGTACGCTCTTCCGTCCAGGATGTACCGGATCTCATCGTCGAGGTGCAGGTGTTCCTGGTAGAAGGTTTTTAACTGGAAACCAGATGACCGTTATAGAAAATGTGCACAACATCATTCTAATGGATGTAGATGTTTGGACTGACCTACTGTACCTTATCCTCATAGTCGGGCAGTTTATCCGGGTGAATGTCAACGATGTCCATGTAGGTGTAACCTTTTTCTTCTCTGATCCTCTGCAACTCAGGGTCATTTTCATACATGTCAGCGTTTAACTGAGAACAGAAACAAAGACGCATGTTTCTTTTACTTCTGCACTGAAGGTGACACTCCGGTTAAAAAAAAAAAAAAAAAAGAATCTGAATTACGGCTGTGTCTTAGAAATGAAAGATTTGGAACTATTATTAAAACACACTGATGACTATCATGACCGCGCAGACCCAGCTTGTAGGAACAGTTAATGTTTTTTTTTTTTGCCGTGGCAAAGACCTCAAGGAATTTTAATCTTGCTGTTACTTTCAAGGCTTGTAGTTGAAATGTGCCATTTTACAGCACAGCTTAGCTTCCAGTATATAGTGTTCGGTGTAGGCTGATGATCAGTTAATCAAGATCTTCCGTCCATTCACGTTATAAACAAAATATGGTCACGACCCCTGTACTGTTTATGAGCAGTACTGTTTTGGACAGAGTTCGACCACCTAAAAAGTATCATTTGTTTGAAGATTTCGAGTAGTAATGCACATCTTGGTAGTATAGACAAATAAAGTCCAACATACACAAACCCAGCAATAAAATGATAGGTTTTTAGATATGGCGGTCATGTTCCTGGACGGTTGGCAATACAAGAAAGTAGCTTTCCAATCTCCAACCACTGACTTGATAACCAGTGTAGGAATGGAACCTACAATGTCAAGATTTGATGTGTTGTTCATTCCGAGATGCTTTTCTGCTCACCATGGTTGAACGGAGTGGTAATTTGAGTTTCTGTAGACTTCCTGTAAGTCCGAACCAAATCAGATTTTGCCCCACTATGAACTTTTGCAAGGCAAGTCACTGATGTTCCACTGATCTTTGCCCCACTTTAGTTACTTTTTTGCAACGTAAAAAAAAACCAACCTCTTTATACTGTATATAGAATGTCTGCATTCCGCATACGGCATTCCTGTGCGGTACGACCAGGTTGCCTTGTTTTGCATGCGTGAGTTTCCTCCACATTCCTCCCACAGTCCAAAAGACGTGCGGATTAGAGGATTCTGCACTTTACTCTAAATTTCTCGTGAGTGTGAATGTGAATGGTTATTCGTCTCTGTGTTGGCCCTGTCGTCCCGTCCAGGGTGTACCCCACGTTGCGCCCATAGTTAGCTGGGATTGGCTCCAGCTTCCACCCCCCCCCCTCCCCCCAATAGATAAACTTGTAAAAAAGTGTACCGAGTTCACTGCATGTTTGTCATCCTGCTCTCGTTTTCTCTTCTCAGAACCAATGTTGTGCGACTGAACATCCCTACATGATGTTAAACTGGCACACGACACACAGTGCGGTTCACTCTGCTTGTGTTACGTTTCCTGCCAACCTTAACGCAATTTAACACCGTACCACACTAGTACAAGTTATACATGAAGGTGCGTTGGATTCTGTCAGGCAGCACAGCTTGTAACATGATCACGCCTTCTAATGCTGTACTCCATTCCATTATTAAATGAGATAGTGGAAATTAAATCATTAAGCAGGATTTTTAATATCAAATTAAAATTAAATTTAATATTAAATTGCAAGCAGGGGGAAGGGGGGAAAAAATCAATATTGCCAAAAAAAAAAAAAACCCTGATGAAATTCTCTCTTATTCCAGGTGCTGTAAAGAAGATCCTCCTTCATCATTTAACATGTTATTCGAGTATGTAATAGATATGCAATTAGTCACATGATAACTTTTTTTTTTTTTTTTTTTTTTTTTTTTAAAGTTCCCCTGAAAAGGATCTGGCAACACTGATCCCAAAACACACATCAGACATACTGCAGAGCAGATCATTACTTTTATGCGACTCGAGTCATGCACTTCATATCTAATGACAGTTCTGTCTCTATAATAAAGCCCTATAATAAGTGATGATACAGTAACTCACCTTCCAGTACCAGACCCCGATGTCCTGCAGCTCCTTCACACTCACTGCTTGATTGGGCTGGAGTCTATGAGGCTGTCTTTGCTCTTCACTGGACTCATCCATGTACCAAGCTTCCATGATGATGATGAACACTGCCGGATCCCAACCGGATCTCAGAAAGTCGAACTGAATCTTCTGAGGAGTCGTAAGCACGCGTGTAGCATGATCACAGGTGGGGGGGGCACTTTTCAAAATAAAAGCCGTGTTTTGTTTTGATTTTCACTGCATACAGGGAATAGGCGTTTAATTTAAAAAAAAAAAAAAGGAGAGATAAAGGAGAGATTTTAATATATGCTGCTGATTTTTATGGAATAATTCCGTCACCTGGGGGAGAAAAAAAAACATTTATCTCAGAATTCTGACTTTTTATCTCAGAATTGTGACTTTTTTTGTCAGAATTCTGACTTTATCTCAGAATTCTGACTTTTTAAATCAGAATTCTGACTTTTTTTTCTCAGAATTCTGACTTATTAAGTCGGAATTCTGACTTTTTCTCAGAATTCTGACTTATTAAGTCGGAATTCTGACTTTTTCTCAAAATTCTGACTTTTATCTCAGAATTCTG
>JAOVYU010000002.1:19243469-19255242 GCA_025674565.1 Synodontis membranacea
CTCCGTTTTTGCCGCCCCCCTGGATGGATGGCGCCCTTAGCATTTGCCTATACTGCCTATGCCACGGGCCGGCCCTGGGATGAAGCGACAGGTTTTTTCCAAACTAGCTCAAATGCTCTGTCATGACAGCGAAAGTAGAACATACCAAATGCACAGAAATTCTGATATTCATGTCAATATTTCTCAGGTTACTTTTTCTAAATGAATTTCAAATTGAAGGCAAAATTGAAGCATTATTTTCATTAGTGCTCTCAGACTTTTGGACCCCACTGTACATCTTGTACATTTAAAACATGCAGACATGTCTGTGCCTGCTTTAGGTTTCCCCCCGATTCTTCATCAGTGAGCGTCAATCTTTTGACACTGTCTCTCTGCGTCTAGGCCTCTGTGAATTTTTAAATGGTATCCTTCATAGACGCTTCCTGACGTATTTCCTTTGCCTTATGTTTCTTGGTAGGACTGCCCCGAGGGTTCCAGAGATTTCCGGGAGGAGCAGTGCTCTCAGTTTGACGGCACTGATTTTCATGGGAAATACTACAAATGGTTATCTTACTATGGAGGTGTGTACAGTATGTGGCTCTCAAGGCTTCACTGTATATACTGCATACTGTATAAAAGCTTTGCGGCCATAAAATCTCACAGTAAGCGTTTCTGATAGTCTCTCAGAGCACTTTAGTGCTTATGGGAACTCGGAGCTTTGTTTATTCCCGGCTTGAGAAGTGCAAGAACATGTTAACTTCTCCGGAGCCAAAAGACATTCATTACTGTGGGATTCTGTTTTACGTTGTTACAATATGAACTTGATATGTTACAGCTGCCTAAGATGAAGCCCATGTTGTAACAAAAAAAAAAAACAACAACTCTTTTTTCCAAGTCTCTACTTGTTTTTTTTTCCTATGCTTTTCCCAAGAATAAATGTCAGCAATTTGCTCTTTTTTTTCCCCTGACATGCTTCAGCGGAGAACAAGTGCGAGCTAAACTGTATCCCCAAAGGAGAGAACTTCTATTTCCGTCACCGGAGCTCAGTGGTGGACGGCACACCCTGCCACCCAGGCAGGAGTGATATCTGTGTGGAAGGAGTGTGCAGGGTGAGGACGGATGACCCAGTACCCACCCATAGTGTTTTGCTCTTGGATTAAGTAGCGGCATGCTTGTTAAAGATGGACGAAGCAGGTTTTGAAGAAATGTCTTTGTTTGTAATTAACTGTTTGTAATCTACTTCTGCTCAATGTGTACTCAAGCGTCTGGGCTGTGACAGCATGCTGGACTCTGGGCAGCTGGAGGACGCATGCCTGCAGTGTGGAGGGAACGGTCAGTCCTGCCACCTCATCAGGAATGTCTTCTCCATGCAAGATCTACCCAAAGGTAACACATATACACACACACACACACACACACACACACACACAGCCCGTATCACCAGAGATCTGTGGTGGGAAATGAATTAAATGTTTTTCTTTCTGCCTGTTAGGTTACAATCAAATGTTCATCATCCCTGTTGGTGCTACCAGCATTCGTATTATTGAGAGTGTACCTACTCGTAACTATTTGGGTGAGTGTGTACGAGAATTTAGCCGCATTATATCAGCCACTCTTAATCCTCTGGCTCTCTAGTGGACAGCAGCCGGACTGCATGTATTGTTTAAATGTCGAAAGCTTGCAATGAAGAGTAGAAATACAGTAAAAGCAGCTGTACTGGTAATAGTGACAGTGCTTGCAGTATTAGTAGAATAGAACCAGTTGTAGGAAAGCTTCCTTCCAGCACTTTTTTACAAACAGCTTAACCCCTTGTGAAAGCTAGAACCATTGTCCAAATAACACTTGAGTCCCCCCTTTTTCTAGGATTGTGCTATTAGAATATCAGTGGTGGTAGCGTCGGTAAGTATTCCTTACTCAGTGTGAACACTTACAGCCATCAAGAACCTGCGTGGTGAGTACTACCTTAACGGGCACTGGGTGATCGAATTTTCCCGGAGCACCCCCATCGCCGGCACTATGCTGTACTACCAGAGAGCATCGGAGGGGGAGATGTCCCCCGAGACCATCAGCGGCCGAGGACCAACCACTGAGCCTTTGGTGCTTGAGGTGAGATCTTCCAGGGAGTAAGGGAACCCCACAGAGCTGCACAGATCACAAATCCAAATGTCTTGAGAGTCTTTGACTAGATATCAGAAATGAACTAGGTTCAGAAAAGTTTCAAAGCATGTCTTTTGGTGGAAGATTGTTAAGTTTCGTCGGTTGTCTCCGTTCAGCTTATCACTCAAGAACCCAACCAGGGAATCGAGTACGAGTATTACCTTCCCAACGGCCGCCCTAGAGAGGGCCACTACTGGAGCTATGGTTCTTGGTCTGCCTGCAGCAAGGAATGCGGCTCTGGTCAGTATCAAACTTCAGCAGGAACATTATAAGACCGTCTGAGCACATCTAAAAGAGCACGTCAGAGTCGAATCCCTTTCAGATTTAAAAAAAAAAAGTTTAGGATATAATGAGTTGTAATGAATCTTTACTGTATACAACATGCATCTGTTCAGGTTACCAGTCCCGTCTGGTCTTCTGCACCGTTGATAACGAAGCCTACCCGGACTATTTGTGTGCCTCTCTGCCTCGCCCTCTCAATAACCGCACATGCAACGAACAACAGTGTCCCCTAACTCGCAGGTAGGTGATTTTACCAATAGCCGTAGACGTCTGATGACAACCAATTGCACCAGATCTAATTTAGGCATTTCACACCAATGAGAAACATGTACAGTATGTAGTCACGAGTTTTACATTTATATTGGTGTTTCATTTACCAGTCTAGATTGTTTTTCCCTACTTCAGCATTGTGGATTATTTTTTGCATTATGGTTTATTTTTGTGTGTGTGGATTCATGATAATCCCAATTAATCCATTTTAGTTCCAGGGTGTAACACTGCAAAATATAGAAATGTTCAAGGAGTTGAAAACTTATGCCGGTCACTGTACTTATCTGGACTGTGTGATTAGTGGGGAACCACTTCTTCTAAGAAACTCTTGGTGTATTGCTCTGTTCTGTAAGGATGGCATACGTGTACCCGCCACAAATATGGACACCCATGGAAGCAAGACATGTCTATGTTCAGGTGTACAGGTAACCCAGCATGAGGAGAGCTGATGGAGAGCAGAACGCGATCTCAAACACGAACTGATGTCTAACTAAGATTCCCAAAGCAAGTGCCAGTGTTTAGCGTTTAGGGTGCGTTAACGGGACTCGTGATGAATTCAAAGAATTCTGACGTTACCCTAAAACTCTCTATTGAACAAATGAAGTCTCTTTTACGCTGTGTCCAGATGCCAGGTATTTTTTTTAGCACTTACAGAGATTCCTTGAAGAATTTTGATGTCCTTTACACATTCTCCATGCTGAAAATTTCTCCATGCCATGTCCAGATATTCCCGAGAACTCATAAACTTTCACTCTCGAAGCCGTGACCTGGTTCCTGAAGACGGTTGAAAATCAGTTGATAGGTCTACTGACTAGTTAGTTACACCAGTGACACGTGTTTGAGCTCAGTCTGTATTGATGTCTTCAATCAATACAACGTTGAAAAATTATTAGATCAATGTCGCAAGTGCCTGTTCTTCCACATGTGGAGATGAACTAAGGCCTGGGGCAACTGTCCAGCTCAGAGCTTTGCTGTATTCACCTACTCCCACTGACTATGGTATGTTTCCGCGAAGGAGGCGGAACAGGAGCGCTGTTTCCCCTCACTGGATGCTTATGTAATCTCCTTATTATGAGCCATATCATTGGCCTGTGCGTAACGTATGAACACCAGCCATGGAGCTCTGAGCTGGGTTGCTGTCTGTGTGCTATAGAAAAGCCACCTGGGGTAGTACTGGTGATAGTGGGGCTTTTAGGTGCACATATCATGGATGTGTAGTCTACAGATCCACTGAGGTGACATAGTGGTTATGTGAGGGATAACGGCCGCCGAGGTTTCCCGTTATACAGAATCAACGGATAAGGCTAAGGTTAAGGAGTGGAGTGGAGTGGAGTGGAGTGGAGTCTCCTTCTCCGAGTTCATTAATTCCGTGCAACGGGTCACCTCGGAGGCCGTTTTCCCGCCTATGCCCTTAGTTACCAAACATCTGCACACGTTTGTATATTTGCAGGCCTAGAAAGAACACACAAGGAGTGATTTCCCCAGAAACAGGCATGTTTGTGGTATACTTTTGTCCTGAACAAGGATAACTTGGTTTGGTTGTTATGTCAAACGCTGCCGGACAGATGATCATTTACTATGGTTGTACACTGATAAGGAACAATGATTGACACTTTTTTCCAAGCCGTCTACTTTATAGGTGTGTCCCATCATACGAAGTTAACATTCACCTAGCCAGCCAATCAGAAAATAATATTTCTCGTCTCTGGGGGATAATTTTTAATGAAGTGTGCCTATGAATTACAATATCGACGCCATGACGCAAAATTTGTAGCCGAGTTTCCATCGCAGCTTTGAGCAAATTAGGAGCAATATTTTTTAAAAAATTTAGACAAAACACAATTGCGATCGATCACTGTTCCCCGAGTGATGTCACGTAACTAAATCTGGGTTTTCTCCTGTCACGATAGCTCTCCTTTTTGTGATATTTTTTGAAAAGCTTTTCCAAAATGTACATGCTTCCATTACTCCTTTTTAGTTCACCGTTTCAAATTTCGCATTAAGCAAGTTAATGATAATAAATGTAATAAATACACACGTTTTTTAACATCGAAATGATGTCATAATATCTTGAAACCGAGCTATTGCATTATTTAGACTTGAAATAGTGTCGTTATTTTGATGAATCGTGAAATAACGACAACTTGTGAAGTTATAATGATCAAGATCTATTTGTTGGTCACAAAACACTTAACTTGTGCCGACGTTTGCATTTCAAAACGCCGGAAAGGGAAATGAATTGAATTAGACCATTGCGGATACCGGAACCTATGCATGGGGGGGAATGATTGATAATGTTACACTTGGATAACTACACGCTGGAGTTAGTGGTATTGTGTACTGGACTTAGTGGGATACCCGTTAGCTTGCTTCACCTTAAGAAAATGAAGTGTGAATACTTTTCAACACCTAATAATTAACCAGAGGCCACATGTTAAGTATGACCCTAACACAAGAGATACAGATAAAAGGTACGCATTTTGTGGCCATGACTTGTGGTGTCTTGTGGCCACTGCATAATAATCTGTGATCATGAGATCAATGTATTGTCTGAATCTAATATTAATTCATGGACACATCCTTATTAAAAATAACATCATCACCTCAGAGGCTCTGTAATATTCTGGGCACTCCATGTTTGATAGCGTGTGTCTGGGAGGGCATGAAAAACATTTGTGTGAGAAGCAATTCCCTAGGCCATATATACCATAATAATAAAAAAAAAATAATTCTGTGTATTGACTTAAACTTGGGCATTTTATTTCCTATGAAACCGACCAGGCGATTGACATTGAGTTATTTGAAATATCACACAGTCATTTTTTTTTTTGCCATATGTTCTTCGGCACTTATTATACTTTCCCTTCGATTTGTTTGGTCCGGCGTTCAGGTGCGTGCTGTGCTGCTTTGGGTTAGATCTGTTGGAAGCTGCATGCGTTGGCAGAATTCAGGGCGCAGTTCATAATGATGTTCATCATCTTACACTGATCCTTGTGCTGATTTTAGTTTGGTTTTTTGGTATGTGTGTGTGTGTGTGTGTGTGTGTGGGTCACAGCTGGAAGGTCGGTGAGTGGAATCAGTGCTCAGTGACGTGTGGCGGGGGCACTCAGGTACGCCGAGTGGAGTGTATGTCTCACGATGTGTCTGGAAGGCGGCCGGTGGAAGACTCTTTGTGTGAGGCATACACTCCCAGACCTGTCAGCCAGCAAACCTGCAACATGCAGCATTGTGCACAGTACAGAGTGTCCTCATGGAGCCAGGTAAACACGTGTGTCCTCAGGTAAACTCTAGACCTGCATGTCACATGCGCAGATTCTATATAAATGCATAAACACTTCAGGTATAAATCTACAAGGCTACTCTATGTGTAAGGCTATGTCAGATCATTTTATCTGTTGTAAGGGCATAAGATTCTGAATCCTGGTACTCAGTGTCCCGCTATGTAAATTCTCTATCTCGGCTATAATAACGTCTTTGTTTGGAGCTACTGATGTTGCAGTATCGAGACTCACTGGTTTGTCTACCAGCGGGGTCAGATGGTGATTTCCTGCTATTCAGTGTGTTGAAAAATAAAACAGTTTATCTGCATTTCGAGGTCAACCACCTTTCGAGCAAACACAGATACCCATGAAGCATAGACCTTATTGTTGAACGTTGTTATTTCAGTACACATTGCACTTTTAAACGCTTTTAAACATATTACAGTAAGTGAACGTGAGGATGTGCGCAAATTTGCAGCTCCTAGTGGTAGAAAAGTATAATAGCAGGCATACTGACTATGCGTAGCTTCTACTGTACATCCTGTATTATCTGTCATATCAGCGTAATTGGGAGAGCAGTTACAGAATCCAGTGCTCACGAGATGCAGACGGATGGGAATGTAAAGTAAAATTGCATTTAATTGCTTTTTGAAGTCTTGTGAGGTTATGTTCGAAGATTTAGCTAGTTGCAGCTTTTGCGGAGGAAGGAATGTGTTTTTGGCACCGCTGGGAACTGAGAGCGAAAGGGAGTGAATCAGCAGTTGAATTTGTTTGGCCAGTGCAGTTTTAGTTCTTTAGATCTTTATTGTGGGTCTAGCTACAGGCACATTTCAAAGAGAAATCGGAGATGGCACTGGCGTTTCCCAACCAACAACAGGTCACGTTGAAGTCTAAACATTACATACTGCACCTTTAAGCCGGGCATGCTTGTAAGCACCACTGCGTACTATTTCGGCATGCGTCCCATGCAGTGCTCTGTGACATGTGGCTCCGGAGAGCAGACGAGAGAGGTGACGTGTGTCGGTTCAGCAGGCGGAAACCCCACTCCAGATTATATGTGCTCCAGTCTTCCCAAGCCACCAAGCACGCAGACCTGTGAGATGCCCGCCTGCGTAACCCGGATTGGCTGGCACATTGGTGACTGGGGCCTGGTGAGATGTGCTATTTATGGCACTTAGATTTCTAATTTCAGTCAGTGTGTGTTTATAAGTTTAACAGCTTATAAATTCCATGCTCTCTCTCTCTCTCTCTCTCTCTCTCTCTCTCTCTCTCTCTCTCTTTCTCTCTCTCTATCAGTGTTCTAAGAGCTGTAGCTCGGGGCTCCGGGAGCGGCAGGTAATCTGTTCAGACTCACAGAGAAACATTTACGGGGTGGAGCATTGTAATGCCTATCCCAGACCCTCTAATGTGGAGAGCTGCAACACCCAGCACTGCTACAGCCCCCAGGGTACATGCCTACTGCACACACACACACACACACACACACACACACACACACACACACACACACACACACACACACACACACAATGATTTTATCACCCTCATTAGTTAGCTTGATGGTTTAAAGCGCACATACCATGCTGTGCACACTGTTCTCTTTTACTGCTCTCTCATCACCAGACTCAAACACACTCATGTCCCTGTAGACGCTAGGGTTTGTGAATCTCCCTCTGTAAGACAATACACTACATGTCTCAATACGTAATTTATAATCTGATGCAATGATAACGTCTGCCAAGTAACGATTCTGTACACTTCAGTTCACTGCTGATCCAATACGATTCGGTTCAGGTGCATTTCGATTCAGACCTGATTGTGTATGATTCAGTTCAGTTAACTTTTTTTCTTTTTAAGTTTTCTACCACGGAGGGTTTTTGCACGTTCCGGCTTCATGCGATCATGATAAGCTGCTTTTTGGTTTCATTTCTTAATGCCAAAAGAGTAATAGAAAAAAAGAGGCTGATGAGGGACCTTCTGTTTATAGGTGCAAGAAAGCAAGTATAACAGGAATGGACTTGCTTCATGGACATTCCACAACATTAAATGTAACAATAAACTGATGAAAAAAAAATAACATGCTGTTTTTTCTTTAATCCCACCACCTCATCTGTAGATAATGAGAACACCTAGGAAACGAGTTTGGGGGTCGTCTGTTTCCTTTGCACTCTGAAAGAAATTTGAGCTTCCTTTCTCACGCTCTTGTGTGCTCTCTCTCTCTCTTTCTCACGCACGCACGCACGCACGCACGCACACACACACACACACACACACACACACACACAAAACCTGGGGAAAGGGATTCGATTTTAGCACCAGTATCTAACTGCTTTCCATTGACCATTTGTTTTTACAGATTTTCTGATTTGAATCATCTGATTTGATTTGAAACATACATGTGTAATGATGTTTGACTGAAAGCGTGTTCACAACAGTAAGCAATGCCTGTGAGGTTTAGAAAAAGTGTTTCACGTGTATCTTGTCTCACGTAATTTTTGTTGCTCGTGTTAAACAGCGGTGCCCAGCATGCAGGACACAAGAGGCTATGACAACACCATTTTCGGTTTCTACCCCTACAATCCCGAGGACACCGCCACAGGTTCCCCCTCCTTCCTCTTCTCTCATCCAGCTGTGATTTGCTCCTTACGCCCCAGTTCTGATCCTGTTTTGGCCCCACATCTCACCCTTCTGCTGTTTTTTCCCCAGCAGTGCACTTTCGTCACTCCTCTGCCCCTGCACTGGTCCTGGTCTGTCTGTGTGATTAAAATAGTTTGTGGGCGATCGACTGCATCCTTTCTGCTCTCAGTGTGGCCTGTGCATGTCCTGTGATGTCCTGGCAGTTGTCATCACGATTCGGTAGTTTCTGGGATTGGTATTGTGTACTAGCACTCTCGAAATGAAAGGGTTTTAGTTTGCTATAATTAAATTATTATGTGCCTGCATGTGTCTGCATGCATGTCTGTCTCATTTCAGTCTTTTGTTCTGTCTGTTTTGTGCTCAGCCTGCTCTCTTTACGACCGTCTGTACAGTATTAGTTTCCGTTTCTCTGTACGCGTATCCTGCCGATCTCCTTTTGCTTTTGCTTTCAGTATTATCTCAAGATACTGAGTCATACTGAACACAATCCAAAGCTTACTTGTTTCTTTCTCAGTAAGTGTTTTCTTTTGTTCCGTTTCCCTCGCACCATCTCACTCAGGTCACCAGCGGGATGTCCCTTACTGCCATCAGACTGCATTTGGATGTTGTCATGATGGCGTGACTCCAGCCAGTGGACCTCATGGTCAAGGTTGCTACCAAACATCATCCTGTACCCACACCAGGTACACCAGAGTGCATTTGTTTGGTTTGTTAAAGTTGTAAACTATCATTTAAAATAGGGTTGGACAAAGTAGCCAGCCAGCCAGCATCACAGTGTTTTGCAGTTAATGTAAATGCGATCAGAAAATAATCACCGAAAGACCCTTGACTTAAATTGAAATCACACAAGTTCCTGAAATATTTTACAAGCTCTAAGGTATGACACATGAAATGAAAATATTTTTATAATGGACAGTCTGTGCCACAACCACGTCCATCAGCAGAAAAAACGTCTTATTTAAAGGTACATAATTTCTATAAATCAGATCTGATTTGATTCACTGTTGTGATCGTTTCGGACAGGATACGAAAAACGCAATGTTCGCAGCGTATTTCTGTATTTGGTCTTAAACAAGTTATAACAGTTCGAATACTCGCACTGCACATCCTTACAGCTGTAAATACATACAGTACCAGTCAGAAGGTCGGACGTACTCGTTCATAAGTTTTCCTTTATTATGACTATTTCTACATCGAGCAGCCATACCGCCCTGGGGTGCCCAATCTCGCCTGTTCTCCGAAGCTAAGCAGGGGCGGGCCTGGTTATTACTTGGATGGGAGAGAGCTAGGGAATACCGGGTGCTGTAAAAGACCCAGCCACAAGGGGGTGCACACTCTAGTGTATTCCTGTGTGCTGGTCCCAAGCCCGGATAAACGAGGAGGGTTGCGTCAGGAAGGGCATCCGGGGAAAAAATCTCTGCCAAATCGAACATGTGGACAAAAAGACCCACTGTGGCAACCCCTAAAGGGAGCAGCCGAAAAAAAAAAAAGACTATTTCTACATTGTAGAAGAATACTGAAGACATCAAAACTATGAAAAAACATTTGGAACATACATGGAGTTACATGGTAGCTCAGTGGTTAAGACACTGGACTGTGGATCGGAAGGTCGTGAGTTCAAATCCCAGCCTCACCATGACTGCCACTGCTGGGCCCTCGAGCAAGGCCCTTAACTCTCAACTGCTCAGCTGTATAAAATGAGATATATATGTAAGTCGCTCTGGATAAGGGCGTCTGCCGAATGACTTAAATGTAAACAAAAAGTGTTATTGGAATTTCTTGCCTCCTTAATGTGTTTAAGACTAGCAAATAGTATAATATGTGAAGAACCGCTCATCTAAGTAAAGAGAAACAGCAATCCATCATCGTTGTAAAACATGCAGTATGCTTTAAGAAATAAAATACTGAAAGGGACATTGAATTAGCACACAGGTACCCTTTTTTTTTTATCTTAATGCTGGATTTCTACATTTAAATTTCGTTTGAAATAATACATCTTAAATCAAGAATGAATTAATTACACACTGAAAACCTTTCATATGCTTATGTGCGCACTTCACATCTTCACTAGAAGAAACTGAACCAAGCACATAAAGATCCGTGCGTTTATACTGCTCCACTTTTATTACAGATTTTTTTTCTTAATGTATTTTGAATGTATCTCATATGCAAGCCTGTTCGCAAGCCTGTCCTGTGTACTTTTTACATCTCTTAGGTATGGCTGCTGTCAGGACGGTGTGACTCAGGCACATGGACCCAATAAAGAGGGATGTTCAGAGTATGTCTCCTCAGTCCCAGCTGTGAGTACCCGCTATTCTTCATGGGTTATCCTGCATAAACGTTATCTCTAGCTTCTCTCCCGTAATCTCTTTCTCTTTCTCTCCCCCGTCAGCCGGAGCAAGTGGTCTGCAGCAGGTCCACGTATGGCTGCTGTTTTGATGGAGTAACTGCAGCTCGCGGCACTAATGGAGAGGGCTGCCCTGTCCCACCTGGCCGGGGTAAGTCACAAACATAGTCGTACAGAATATGTTCAGCAAATTTGTTGCAATCAGATGAAATTTAGATCTGTATCGAGATCTGTTGACCAGAACCGACATGCTTTGCTTCCTGTATCTTTTTTTTGTAAACGCCTAGTTCATCATGGATTTTAATTGAAAACATGAATGCAAAGCATGCAAATATTAAAGAAAAGATGCACTGATAAGAGACATTAATCCACGTTTTATGTATTGCTGTCTCACCAGCTCAGCGCGCTCCATGTGATCTGCCTCACACGGCTGGATTGTGTGACGAGTGGACTGCTCGATATTATTACGACCCTGCCTCGTCCCGCTGCGTACACTTCTGGTACGGTGGCTGCCATGGCAACAGCAATAACTTCGCCACCATGGAGGAGTGCCAGCAGACGTGCCAGAGCCGGATGGCGGTCTCCACGTCGCACAGCGCTGCCTGGGGCAAAATCTGGCCGGGCACTGACACATCACAGCATTCCCAACGTCGCTGGGTTCAGTCAGTGGGGCGTAGAGATGTGCAGGCTAACAGCCCAAATAACAGGTAAGAGTGCTGTGCAGGAGCCCAATACCCCCTCATAGTGCCCTCTGTGCCTACCCGTGGAGCCTCTCGCTGCTCTGTGCTTACAGAGACAGCTAAACACACACACACACACACACACACACACACACACACAC
>JAOVYU010000002.1:19255342-19267663 GCA_025674565.1 Synodontis membranacea
CCCCCCCCCCCCCCCCATCCCGGTCCGTGGATCATTGGGTACCGGGCCACAAAGGAAAAAAAAAATGTTGTGGTTAAAAGAAGTTATTTTTCTTTCATTAGTCTTCCGGAGTCTTCTTATTTTGAAAAGCGACTGGCCTCACTCACTCCGCACTTGACTCTGGCACGGCATTTCACGCATTAGCGACACAAATTATCCCTTGAAAAAAAAATGAGCCAAAAACAAAATTCACTGAAGAGCTTTTAATGAGCAAACGATGGGACAGCAGAAGGGTCACAGACTGCCAGGAAAAAGAAAGCTGCATTTATAAGAAAACCCCAAGATTCCTACCCAAGTTACGGGTTCATCGCAACGGGTGATACACAAGCCCCACGCCCGCTGGGAATAATTTGCGGTGTTATTTTGTTATTGGAACCCCCGTGCCTCTACCCGGTCCGCGGAAAAAATTTCATTCATGAAACTGGTCCCTGGTACAAAAAGGGTCAGAGACCGCTGCTTTAGAGCCACGCAGCTTTTTTTATTAATATTCAGCTTAACACATTAGGCCCATTTTGACGCCAAAATTTTTTTGCGTTTGTATTATTAAAACCTATTCAATTCAAGGGACACACAGGCTCAGATCTATACTAAATATACTAACTTCGATGCACATTTCAACCCCCTGGCTAATACAGACCCCACTTAGGAATGCTCGCCTCTGAGACAATGCTACAATTTAATATAGACAGGAAGCAAACTTGTCAGTAGCCTTGTACAGCATCCCATCCACTCCAAGACAAACAAAATGAAGCTTTGTCGTCAGAACCCGAGCCTTCCCGTTTCTCCCCCTTGTCGTCTTAAGGAGTTTTTATTTGCCATGTCCTCATGTTGCCATGTTGTCTACAATCCGGTTCTTCCACAGAGTTTCTCTAAAGTTGTTTTGTGACACAGTCTCTTATTAAAAGTGCTACGCAAAGGACAGTTTAACCTAATCGAGATAATCCAGTGGTCAGTAATTGTTTAAATCATGGCTGCGCTTCAGCGCTCAGATTCCCTGACGTAGGACACTGTTCAATTTAGTACACACACTGAACAAAAATAATCAACATTAGTGCAGGCCAGTCACATCTGACAAAGTAAACTCTGTGCATCTTTCAGCTCCTAAATGAAAGAATGAAGACTTTTTTGCAAGCTACTTACATTTGACCAGGTTCTTTCAACTAAACATGTATTTCATAATGACTGAAAGAGAAATGTGGGTTAAGGCCTGTGGTGTGACTGGGAGTGGAAAAGTAATTGTGTACTTGGAGGAATGATGTGTGGTTATCAGACAGGAATGTTCCTGCAGATTAATGTGACAATCTGAACATGATAATATTATTTCATATGTTTTTGTTTTTGCTGTTGGCTACACATTATCTATTCTTTTTTTTTTTGTAGATAAATTGTAAAATAAAGGCAGGTTTTTCCCATTTTTAACCCAGAAAGCATTGAACTCAACAGTATTCATTGGAGTACTGATGTAAAGACAAGCGCAGTTGCATGGCACCTAATGATCCCGCATTCACAAGTGTGCATCATGTTAACTCAAATCATTTGAATTCAACGGAACAGTTCTACTTGCCAAGGACACAGTGAGACTTGAATATTGCGTTTTCAGTCCACACGGAGGGCAAGGGAGCGTAGTAGTAAATAGGAACACAGCTGGTGAAACGCAAGTAGTCTAAAGAGACCCTCTGCGTTTAAGTGCACTACAAGGAAATGTAAAATCCCAGACAGATGCCAAAAATAAAGTCAGAACAATACAATCTCTATGTCAGAGGGGGGATCTCTGAGGGACTCCAATTCACGGACGTTGCTAAATTAGTCGGCAGCGTAGCCAAAGGCAGCGCTGTTCTTAAGCCTGGAGTGCACACTCACGAGAGAGCGCAGACACAGAGTGCACATTGTGGTTTTGCCAGTGATGCCCTCCGGTTAAAGTAAGTTCATTCATTAACAGATTCAGGAGAGTGAGCCAAAACATGCTGATCAGTTTAAAGCATTACAGGTCTCATTTTCGGTCATTAATAAATTGTTTATTGAGTGGCTTATAGGGGAATCTATGATCATATTATGCAGTTTGTATTGTCTTGTATGTTTTCCTCCTATGAGTAGACAAAGTCCTCGAGCAAGGGAAGGGTGAATTTGGTCATGGGACAGCCTTGTTCTTGTGTACTAGTGGGTGGGGCCCTTAAATAGGACGCTATAAAGCAACATCGACCTCTAGTGGAGGTAATTCTTATGCGAGTGGATGCTCCTTTCGACCCACTTTTGTGTGCACCGTTTTCCTTTATTCTTACCACCATCTCCTGTCACGCCAAGTCTAGTTCATCTCCAGGTTTCTATCTTTTCTCATCTCAGGGAGGTCTTCTTCCAACTATCGCCTGTGCCTTCTTCATTAGGGATCTAAATCTACATCCGTATCTCTATAAAGCTGCTTTGTGACAATGCATGCTGGCTCTATACAAATAAAACTGTATTAATATTGTAGTCAGCTGATTTTTTGGTCATGTACAACATTTTCATAGAAACAACTACTTGTGATTAAAAAAAAACATTTATTCAATAACAGTGAGTTACTACAGTTCTCAATCCAACAAAATCTACAGTTGGTCAAAGAAGTATCATAAAAATAAAGGAATATAATATACTTATATTTATATTCGATGTAAAACCTTTAAAATGTGTCTTCAATTATTTGTAACAATTAAGTGCTGCTTTAAAAGATGGTATTGAGTGGAAACAATGCATTAAAGCTAACTTGTCCATGATTAAATAGTTTGACATACAGTCGTTGTAAAGGAGAGATAGCACGCAAACACGCTTAGGAGTTTGGGATTGTTTGATTAAGATGTAAAATTAAAACTGAACATAATTAAATTACTGTGTATATCTTATCACATAAGAATGTCTGGAATGTAATTTTATAAATACCCCAACACCTGCCAGTGCATCTGGTATTTAAAAAAAAAAAAGAAGAAGAAGAAAAAGAAGGAAAAAAAAGTAAAAGTGCAACCACAGGAAAATGCAAGTCCACCGTCCATCAGTCCATGTGGGTAAAACAAAACCAGTGAGTGTAAGAAAGCAAGGTAAAAACCACTTATTCCTCTTCTTCCTCTTCCTCCTCCTCCTCCTCCTCGCCTCTTCCCATAACTTCAACAATGAGCTCAGCTGTACAGATGGCCTCTCCAAGACTGTTAACTGCTTTGCAGGTATATTTGGCATCATCGTCCCCGCTAACCTCAGATATGACCAGGCTGCAGTTCCCTTCCTCATCATAATCGATCTGGAAATGACGCGTTTCCTTGATAGGCTGGTCATCCTTATACCACACCACTTCAGGATCAGGATAACCTGAAAAGAAGAAACAAAGAAAAACATTTAAATAGAATTGTCACAGTTCCACAATTATTGGCACCCCTTGTAAACATTAATAAAAAGGGTTACAAAAAGTAGCGTCATGTCATACTGAAAAAAAGGGGGGAAAAAAGCCAACCTTTAATTGAAATAAATTTATTCAGAGCTAAACGAATGCCTCATCCAGAAATAACCATTTTTAACAAAAACACATGTGCCACAATTATTGGCACCCCTGGAAATGATTGTGAACACAATGCAACTGAAGCAAGTTTCCCATTTAAATTGTGCATTTTTTGTGTTGATTGAAGTGTAATCCTGTAATCCAAAAGAAGCTGTAATCCAAGACTTCCTGATTAACTGGGGTACAAAAATGAGGTGACACAGAGGACAATTTGCCTTCATCCATCAACATGGGACAGATCAGAGAACATGAATTATATGAGGGAGATGCGTCTTAACCTTTATAAGTCAGGGAATGGTTCTAAAAAAAAATAAAAAATAGCTATTATTAGCTACTACTCACCTGAAAACGCCCATTTCTACCAATGGACAATAACAAAAAGGGACATCAACCAACCAACCAACAATTTGTAAGAAATTACAAATTCCCCCATGGATCACTGTTAGCGAGTTACAAGCAAAAAGTTCAATTACAGAGTCTTCAAAATCACAATCATACACCACCTACATGCCAACAGACTATTTGGAAGGCATGCCAGATAAAAGCCTTTTCTGTCAGTTTACCTCTGGGGTAGTACTGGAGTTTGCGAAACGCTACTACAACTTTGATTGGAACAATGTTCTATGGTCTGATGAAACAAGAATGGAGCTTTTTGGCAATAAACACTCAAGGTGAGGTTTGGTGTAAAACATGAATAGAAGAACCTCATCATGACTGTAAATTTTGGTGAAGGTTCTGTCATGTTGGGGGCAATTTTTCCTCCAAAGCCCCCTGGGCACCTTTTTATGATACATGGCATCAGGACATCTTAAATCAAACCCTGGCTGCTTTTGCCAGGAAACTAAAACTGGGCCACCACTGGATCTTCCAGCAGGACAATGATCCTAAGCATAAGTCCAAATCAACACAAAATGGTTAACTGACCACAGAATCAAGCTTCTGCCATGGTCATCTCGGTCCCCTGACCTGAACATGTGCAAGTTTCACGTCAAATAAATTGATTTCAATTAAAGGTTGGATTTTTCTAATTTTCATAGTGTGAGATGAAGCTACTTTACCAAAAGGTGGAATTTCTCTGTCCCTTTTTAAGTCATCTTTACAGGGGGTGCCAATAATTATGGAGGGCAAAACATGCACACAATACCCAGTTTCTATGTAGATGGACTAAGCTTGAATCTGCGATCTTAGTACCCAGTGATAACAGTGCATAACCAAAACAATTATCTGAATCAAATCTGAGGACTATCTTTAAAAGTGAATTTTTTTTTTTAACTACACAGTAATAAATAAAGATGAGTGTTTGGTATCAGGAGCAAGACTTATTGAAGTGCAGGAGTCTGTATTCCCATACCCTCAATCTTGCAGTCGAAGCGTGCAGCACTGCCCTCCACCACCTCCACGTCTTTAATCACTGAACTAAATGAGGGCTTCATCGGACTCCTCTGCTCACTCTCCTCTGGGAACTTCTTCTGGTTCTCCTCTGCAGAAAACCCAAGCCATTCAACAAGATGAGAAATACTGTCCAGACTGTTCTCAGTTCTTCAATAAGCACAGTTTGAAAAATATTGTTCTAGTCTGAAAAAGTAATATCAGAGGAAGATATGTAGCAACTACATGATGGTAGTAAATGGCAGTAAAACTGGTACTGCCAAAAATGTTTGCACATTGCAACATTTAAATACAAAATGATCCAGATGATACACCGAATAAAACTCTAGACTTTGTATAATTAACTGGTTAATTTTTGTGCATCCATTTCTGTCCCTCATTTTGTCCCCATTTGACAATAGATAGCACTCATTTATTAACATGTTGGAACTCCCACTCACTGAACACACTCAGAGGAAACTGCTAACTATCCTTTTCCACATGGATGAACTCCCAGCTAACCACAATAGACTAGTGTTGCTTTGATTGACAGGGGAAGGAGTATGCCATTCCCCCCACCAAGACAATGCAACCAATTCCACTCTCCTGGACTCCTGGCCACAGATGACTGTGGCATCTTCAGGATTCAAACTTGTGATCTCTCGGTGACGGGCTGAATGCTGTTCTGTTACACCACTTGGGGGGCCTTTCGGACATCCAAAAATGACGAGGCAATAGTTTGCCCTGCGTCGGTCTCTGTGTGGGCATTAGGCAGTATTGGCTTTGTACCAACTGGCAATAATGAATCAAAAGCACAGACTACCAATAAAACAAAAACACTGTCCCCATGGTACCTTCAGCTGGGATGCTTTTCTTGGCATGGACACCAGCCATCATTGCCATGGAGGAGAGTCGGCCTATGGCACGGACTGCATGCCCCGTTTTCTGTGGAGATGTTAAATGTGTACATCGTGTTAATATGAATGTAATATGTACATCATGTTAAAATAATTCATTTTTAATAATGTGTCTGGTCACTATTCCTTCTAAAGATGCTCCCTCGAATGGTGTTTAGACAATGGTAGAGAGCGCATACCTTTGAAGGCCATAGTATATGATTTACATCATTTTTATTTTCATCTATAACTCAGTAATAACTCAGTGAGCCTGGTGGACACATCATAAAAGAGACCATTCACGTCAGCATAGATACACTTCCTTATAGGACAAACGTGACCAGCCAGCAGAACTTTGTATTGATTTCCAGCAACCCTCAACTCTAATGGGACAAGTGGACCAAAACCAGGATATCACAATGCCTTTATTAGTTTCTTCTATTTTAGAATAAAAAAGAATGCATTAATACTAATAAATAACACAAAGCATAATTCAATAAATATGAAAGAAAAAAAAAAAACTCTTTTC
Source organism: Synodontis membranacea (assembly GCA_025674565.1). Classification (NCBI taxonomy): domain Eukaryota; kingdom Metazoa; phylum Chordata; class Actinopteri; order Siluriformes; family Mochokidae; genus Synodontis; species Synodontis membranacea. The sequence continues at coordinate 19,261,695 of JAOVYU010000002.1, forward strand.
CTGATGATGCCTACCCGACTCTTATCCTTTCCAGGAGTCTTTACTTAAAGTTTTCAAAGACGTATCCTGTACTTTACAGCGCAACAGTACTAATACATTTTGTCTATCAATTGTATGTCCACAGATTTGCACCAACAGCACTACAAAATAATATTACTCCTTTATTCGGGTTTTTTCCCCATTGTTAGTTTGTAACTGGGGTATATATGGCCATACACTTGCACCCCGATCATCGACTCAAATACCAATACTCACCTGCCACCTCCTCCTCAGGATGTATTTCTTCATCCTTTCCTTGGAGAGCTTCTTGGCCTCCATGTTCTTGGTGTCCTGTTTAAGCCACGGATGCTGAAAACACTGCTCGCAGGTGAGACGGGCCCTAAGTAAACACCGTTACTCAGTTTCAGATCGAAACCACACTTTCTTTCACACCGGACTTCCAAACTGATCTCCAATGACTGAACGGTTGATCACCGAGATCACTCTCTAAGGTCAATCTGAAGTTTTAATACAGGGCATCCTCGTAACCTGAATGAATTACCGTAGAATGTAAAGACAATCAAAAACAGAGACCAGTAATTAGATTATCACTTAGAGGAATTTAAAATAACTGAGTGAACAAGCTCATTTAGGTCTCATCAGGGACTTTAATACATTCACCAAGAAAGATAATCTAATTAAAATCACCCTCTATAAACTCTAAACTCGCACAAAAGTAAATATCCCCTCCTATAATGTTAACTGCATAAAAGACTTTGCATCTGTAATATGTACATGTATGTTAAAGTCATACTTAATTTAGACACAGGGGAAAAAAAGGGATTGTATTTACAGCTGAAAAAGCTTTGAAACAGAAAGCTGCCCAAACCGATACAGTAAACCCTTTTTCACATACAGTATATTCATTCAAAAGTTGATTGAGACAGTGAAAATGCGGGTTGCGCTCGGTTGTCTTGAGTCAATTATTTTTATTTTTTATGAACTTTTTTCCAAAAAATTGGGTGTTATTTCATGTCTAGAGGGCTCTAATAATGTTAAAAACCATATTTAGAAGGTCGTAAACAGGTTTTCTATGCTCTAACTACGTGGAAATACTACTTCACGGAAATTCACTCATCGCGAGTCTGGAACCGGTTAACCGCGCTAAACGAGGGTTTACTGTAAAAGCATCTGAGACAGGATTTTTTAAAAATAGCTTATCAACCACTTTCTTCAAACGCAAGCAGCTTAGGCTCAAAAATAATTCAGGGATAGTCCTTTGTCTTAGTCCTGTAAAATATAATACAATGAAACATGAAAACGAGAGACAGCAAAAAATGTAAAATGTACTAATATGCTGATATACAAATGAGGCATCGAAATAACAAATTGTCTAACTCAATAAGGTGTCTAATATGTTGTCAATACTGTATTTCATTAACAGTGCTGGTGGTCATGTTTATACTAATCAGTGCAAATTTGGGGTAATTTAACAATATGGCTTCAACCTTTGCTATTCATTATTCCGCAGCTTATAAAATAGCACTTAATGCAACACATATCTTTATTATTATTTTTTTTTATTGTGTGCCAGCAGATAATTGTGTGTACTGTACAAATGAACGCAGCCGAAGCATACTAAACTGAAGTGATGAAATTGTCATGTATGTGCATGACATAAACTGTTTTATCATGTTTTTTAATTTGCAATTTTTTAATTTGCAAATTTTTTTATTGAGACAAACCTCTGGTTTAGGCAAACTATAGTTCTTAAGTGTGTCGTAACATCCAGTGTGTGAATACTGATGTGCACAATTTTGGCATGGATGCACTTTAAGCATGCAGCTCAACTCTGAGTATGGCCCACAGTAAATTGCAAACTTCTTGCAAAATTGATTTGATGCCATACTGTACTGTGCTGTAAGTGTGAGTAGAGAGCTTGTTTCTGTTCATTCCCAACCAAGTGCCTCAGAATGTGTGCTGGTTTAGAGAATAAAACGAGCCACAGCTGTAACAGTAAATAGCTACTTGAGCTGTTTTTTTTTTTTATATATATATAATCATGTGCACAGCATGGCCTCATAAAACATGCCACTTGGAGCAATTAACAAGACAAACATTGGTGATGGTCAGCCACAAGGCAAACCTACGGTATACCGCCTGGACTGGTACTCTCCGTATTTAGCTTGTGATTCTGAGCTCAGGGGTGTGATCTGTAACAGAATAAAATGCATGACAGCCCTGGCTGATGCATATGTAACCTCTGTCCTGTGTTGTCTAAAGGAAGTTTGCTCTTTAGACGGAAACAGAAGTCCCAAGTTTCTGTGGCTGTAACCAGGACAAGGCTGATCTTTATGCGTACTTTGGCGGCTTGCCATTTTGTGACCAACAGTACAGCATAAAGTAAATCTCTCCCCCTTCTCTCCCTTTTTTTTTCTTCCTGCATGTCTTTCCTGTCCAATCTCTCCATCTTGCCTCTTTTTTCCTCCTTCCCCTTTCCTATTCTTTTGGCTTCCCCTGCTTCAGTTGGCCTGCTGTGGGTGTGAGTATAGACAAGTCGGATCCATCTACGGTGGAGGGTATAGTGGGCCAGTGGGTGGTGTTGCCATGCAAAGTGAACCCGCCTCCGTCCTCTACTGTGACAGTCGAGTGGAGAAAAGACGGCGTTCTTCTTGACCCCTCCAGGTTCGTACAGCATCAGGTCTTCCATTCAATCTCGTCCTATTGATCCTGTTCATAACTGCTCATGTTTCATTCCCTATTAGACTTGATCATCTGGTAAGTTGTTAGAATATTTTACTGGACAATTACTTATATATGAAATGTTATGCACTCATTTCGTGGAATTTGAAATCTAATAACATAACAATAATAAATGATCAGCTTGTTCTCAAGCTCATTAGATGTTTTATGATGCAAGTTGATTTCTAGTGATTTAAAAAGCAATACCTGAGCCATGATGCATTCTTAAAGAGGTCATTTGTGACCATAACAGGTACTAGCTTATTTTGCAAATGGTTCACAAGGTAACTAAGTTACGATAAAACATAACTATAAAACATTACATCAGAACAACCTGACAAAGCCTGTTCATGTGTGAAGTCTTAATCAAGGTACTTCCCTTTTAATCTTTTATTGCTATTGCCATTCCCTTAGTGACTATTTTTTTTACAACACGCAGACATATACAGCAGCCAAACGGCTCACTTTTTATGGGCCCTGTAAGGATTAATGACTCTGGCTGGCTGCTGTGCGTGGCCACACGAGACCGCGAGAGAGATCACCGCTATATCTACCTGTCTGTCTCAGGTAAGTATCAACTGCTGTTCTGTTTTTTTTTTTTTTTTTTTTTTTTTTAGTAAGGGAGTTATGCTGAATGGAATTTGGGCAAAAGACCACACCTAACACTTTTCCGTCCTAACGTGTAGTCACTTCTCCTTCTGATAAACTGTTTATTAGGAGCACGAGCAATGATTCATACAGCATGCTTTTTTTTGTGTGTGTGTGTCTGTGGTTGCAGAGGCCAAAGACGGGGCAGGTAGACCAGATTCTGCAGACTCAATATTTATCCCTCCCAGGTACTCAATATCCCTCACAGGTACCCCACTTATTGTACACTAAAACACCCGCTTTTTGTACACCAGCTGTGTTCTGATTAATCTTAGGTTCAGTATTGACCGATCCGAATCTGCACTGGTAAACGGACGTGCGGGACAGAGTGCCAGGCTACACTGCACGGTCCTCCCTTCTTCAGCTGCTAATTCAGTCATCATACAGTGGACAAAAAATGGAGCTGTTCTCAACACACTGAGGTATGTGTTTGTGCAGATGGAGGGGACAAATTTAAGTCAAACCTGGTGGATCAGTAACGAGGGCCAAGGTAGTTTTAGGTCAACTCGTTTGTAATGGTGAGGTTATTTTGTGCAGGGTGTGAACCCAGGCCTCCAGCAATTAGAGGTGAATATTCAGCCCAGTAAGCCAAACACCGAGACAGGGATGGACCCAAGTGCGGAACAAGCTAAAAATGCCCTAGGATTAACTAAAAGTTCACACCCACCTGGGCTGAGACTGTTATATGTTTCTTCATGTATACTTATATACTTACACTGAGAGATTCAGGGAGCTCAAGAGTTAGGCAGAAAAGCCAGAGAAATTACTATGACAGACCCACGAGCGTCTTAACAGCATTACCGGCTACAAATGAACCCACCAGCACATAGCGTGATTAACTCAAGACTGATTAAGATGGTGCTCTCTAAATTCCTCTGGTGGCAGAAACTGGTTTGGCAAAGTACCCCGGGGGCTCTCTGCCTCCCTCTAGTGTTATCGTGACTCCGAGCCGGCTGTCGCTTCACGCCATGTGATTGTAATTTTCTTCTGTAGGCTTCGTCTGTACCTTTAAGAAACACAGAAATCACAAGTGACTGAAACGACTCTCATATATTATCACAACACTGCAAGAACTGCTGAGATTCTGCTTTGCTTTATAAATAAGGAATTAAACAGGAAGAGGTGTAAGAAAATACTCAACAATGGGGTGGCCTGATGGTGAACAATGGGGTGAAGCGTTACCTGAGCGTATTTTCCTACATCTAGAAACATTTTATTTCTTTTATTTGTATTTTTTCTTTTTTTTTCATCAGTTTATGTATTGTTAAAGACAAATAGTAGTTCATGATGTCCTCCGTTATGTCTCTGGTTGCTCTAAAGCACTGACACTGAAGTCTCATTCCATTAATGTTAAGTAAAGGTCTCCTGATGGAAAAATCCATAGTATCTAATATCACGAGTCCTCCATTGTGAAACCAGATTCCGAATTACAGGTTCCCCATGAATGAGCTGTTACTGTAGAAACAATAGCCTATTCTAAATAATTATACGTTATAGGCTGTAATATGACTCGCAGCTTTTGATCAATGAGGCTGGAGAATTCCAAAGTGCTGTGGCATAAATCAATACAATGTAGTGATTATTTGTTAAGAACCTGAAAATATTGGCACACTAAGATGGTGTCAGCACTAAGATCATCATTAGTGATCAGAAGGTTTTTCTTAGACCTTTCTTGAAACCCTGCAGTTGCTCCTAAACTACAGACATGAAAACAAATAGCTATAATTAATATAATAAAAAGTCTTGTGTAAAACTAGGATTTTTTTGTGTAAATAGTGTAAAAAAATTTTTTATCATGGATGTATGTACACAAAATGTGTTTTTCTTTTTTTTTTTCTTTTTTTTTTTTTTTTTTTTTGGTGGTGGTGGTGGTGGTTATGGTTCCACCATCCTGTTTTAATGTCTAACTGGCATTACAGGCATTCTCAGCACTCTGATGGCACCCTGGTGATTAACAACCTCACATCTGATGATTCAGGCATCTACACTTGCACAGCCTCCAGCAGTCAACAGGTGGAGCAACTGCTGATCGATCTCAGGGTGTCAGGTTTGTAATCGAAATGGTTCTGTGTAATCTAATTAGCACCTGTACACTGTGTAAAGTGTGAGTGGCACAGCCGTGTTTCTGCTCTCTGCCTCCAGGGGACCTGAGGATCACCACGGCTCCCAGTAACGTGCAGGTGTCTCAGGGCAGCTTGGTTCGTCTCCCATGTGTAGCGTCTGGAGAAAATGTCAACATAGCTTGGTCCAGGTTTGTAGACCCACAAGTCTCTGTAATACAAAGTTTTCTATTTTCTATTCTATTATGAAAAGTTTTATTATGTAGGCGTGTTGATTAGTGATGGTTTAAATAGTAATAAAATTTTACTTTTTTTTCCTCACTTGGCACAGGAATGGTGTACCAGTGAGACCTGATGGGCATCGGGTGCAGGTGTCAGCAGATGGCACTCTGACCCTCTATAATGTGCAGCATGCGGATGAGGGCTCGTACACCTGCAACGCCTATGCTGGCACACACGCTGTCAGTGCCACTGCGGAAATTCGAGTAAACAAAGGTATAGTATAGCCTTTCCTGACAACCCCCCCCCGCCCCCCCCCAA
>JAOVYU010000002.1:19279235-19297228 GCA_025674565.1 Synodontis membranacea
TATATATATATACAGTTTGCTCTGAAATATTCTGGTTTTCGTGATTACTGTCCAAAGAAGTGTTCCAGGAACTCTGAAATACACATCGTCACAGGGTCCCACCCCATAACCAGTAACACCCATCACAGTACTTAATACTTACTCTGTGTTAACATATGTTTCATTACTCAACATGAGGCATTTGTGTTTGATTCTCTGTATTCTGACTATACAATGGCCAGTGACTTCATGTAAGTTTATGATGTTGGCAGTACTGCATTGTTTAAAACAGTTTCAAAAGCAACGTTCAAATAAGAATTTTTCACATTGCAGGTCTGCAGGTCATACAGGTCCATCAGGAACCAGAGAACCTGATTCTTTCCCCTGGCTCAACACTGAAGGTTTCCTGCTCTATAACCGGTACTGATAACCCAAATCTTTACTGGTACCACTGGAATGAGACAGCAGGGTTCACACTGGTTTTCACCTCTCGAAGTGTTGGGATGATGGACCCAGCCAGTTACGGCCAGTTTAAATCTCACAGACGTAAAGATCTTGAGATCATTCTGGGGTCTGATGGAGTGAGTGAGATCGACTCTGCAGTGTGGTACTGTGCAGCCAGTCCCCACAGCATCCCAACGTCATCAAAGAGCTGTACAAAAACCAGAATTGGGCTTCTCAGTTACATAGATTTACATGCATCTCTTTTGTTGAGTTCACAGGACTGTAGTACTGTAAAATATGTAGTTCTTAAACAATGAAGAACCTATGAGAGTAATCTGAAGATGCAGGGTGAGAGAATCAACAGGAAGCAACCCCCCCCCCAAAAAAACCCATTAAGTTCTCATTTTGTCACAGCTTGTTTGTTCCAGTGATACTTTTCCAAAATTATTTTTTTCTTCCACAATATAATCATTTATTTCAATCACAATCACATTATAGTTTCTCTTCAAAGCATTTTATGCAAAATTATATTGTCATATAATAACATTGCAGATAACAACCTAAACTTAATAAATAAATAAATAAATAAATAAATAAAATTCTGGAAAAAGAAGAAAAGATGTTATTGGCAACAGTGTTTTAGTATGTTATGAACAAATGATAAAAGAAATATTTTACTTTGCATTTCTTAGGTAAGAAGAAGAGCACATTCGGTTGTGAAGAACATTCAGAACATTCATCCAGATTCTACAAAACCATAATTTGTTTATTCATGTCATTATAGTTTTATTATTTGCTGAGCAAGCCATGTTTATGGGAGTTTGTTGACGTGCTTTGGGCTATCATCCAGCAAAGATCCAACAATGGCTCGGTTTAAATGATTGATACAGTATGATTACTATCCTGAGAAGTTTTCCAGGAGCTTCGAAACAGAAAATAGTCTGAGAAATAATCTACATATTCAATTCATATCCTACGTGTCACACTTTGAGCAAGCACAGGGTCTCACCCCATAGCCAGTAACAACCCATCTCAGCATATTCTCTGTATTATGACAGCACAATGTCTACTGACTTCATGTAAGCTTATAATATTTGCAATACTGCATTATCTAGAGCATTTTCAAAGACCTTATTCTTTCCCCTGGTTCATTGGTGAAGATCTCCTGGGCATTAACTGGTACTGCTATCTTTACTGGTACCACTGGTCTTCACTTCTCTAAGTACTGGTTCAATAACACCAACCAGTGAAAGTCAGTTTGAATCTCACAGTTTATAATATAAAAAATATTTTCTATGTAGCAAAATTTGTCACCGTATCCATCAGATTTTAATCAACAAAATGGTCCAAAACAGTGCTTCAGATTCACAAAATGAAACCTTTAAATCAGATTAAATCTTTGTGGGGAAAGCTAAATATGTTTTTTCCTCTCCCTTTTTTTTCTGTAAGTGATGTCCTGGCTTCCAGACACTATGAATCAAAACAAAACAAAATAAATAATATACTGTATATATATATATATATAAATCACCCAGGATTAATATCAGCATATGTAATTCTCCAGATGTGACGCAGGGGGACCTCAGGGGATGCCACCCCATTGCTAAGTAAAAGCCTGTTTCAGCTTTAAACCCTAGTTACTACAACTGCTACTGTATGTTGTGCTCATTAACATGGTGCATTTATATGTAACTCTTTTTATTCTGACAGTGCACTGGATTTTAACTATATATAAGCTAATGATGCAAGTAATTCAGCATTACTGAGAACATTTACAACAGTGCTTACAGGAAGCAAGCAAAAAGAAAAAGAAGAAGAACAAGAAGAAGAGATTCTCGTTTGTAACAGTAATAGTGGTGTTAGATTACTCACAGTTTGTTCCAGTGATGTTTTTTCCAAGTTAGAGATTTTCCCTTATATACAGTAATCGTATTCATTAATCATTTGATATTGTTTTCTTTATGCAAAACTGAATATAAAAATTACGTTGTCTTTACAAAAAAGCAAATTTTAATACAAATATTAATATATAAAAATTTGAATATATAAAATATATAAAATATTCTTTCGGAAAAAAGAATGAAAAAGATATGAACAACCAATAATGATAGAAGGTAAGAACAAATCTAAAGCAAACGTAACCTGAGAACATTTTTGCTGAGAAGAACATGTCCACAGTAGAACCCTACAGGATTCAGAAGCTTTCATTTCAGAAATGTTTAGTGTGTAAGAGAGGTTATTGTGAATCTGGTGGAGTGCTTTGGTTTATCATCCACTGAGATGATTCTGGAGTCTGCTGGAGAACGTTCAGCTTCCCAGAGCATTCCGTTCCACAAAAACCCACAAGAAGTCATTAATCTTTTATCATTTTTATGATAAAATGAACAGTTTGCAGGAATGGGTATTGCTCATATAAAGTTAACTTTAACATGTAAAAAACATCGGTGAATAAAAATTCTAGGCACCATTGGGATTAGTATTTTACACTCTTTTCTTTTCCCATGATTAACAAAACATAGAATAAGTCATCCTGATGTGTGATGTGTGAGCAAATGCGGTGGAGATAACACAGAGTCTCCTTCAAGGCTTCACTGCCTTTCATTAAAGTAATCTGGCCATTGAAAGCATTTTATTCTTTGGTGAGTGAGCCCTTTTTAAGTGAATCTGGATGAGTGCTTTGGATTATTATCCAACAAGAATCCAACAATAGCACAGTCTTATCCTCCTGGGATAATGAGGCAAGGATTTACTCGGAAATGACTTAATTTCTATGAAACTATGTCCTTAAAAGGTTTCCAGGAAATCTAAAGGACCAGATGCTCTAAAGTTTGATCAACATATTCAGTCATTTTTCCTCTGCTGGAGGTCGAGCCAGTGCTGTCCTGTATATAGTCCCACCCCATAAACAGTAACAGTCTAATTCAGAATAAACCAATGCTGGTACATTACGCTGTTTACTATGAATAATGTGTGTCTGATTCTGTGTATTCTGACAGTACAATGGCTTTTCACTGCGTGTAAGATTACAATATCATAAAAAAAAAAATGTTGTTGTGAACTGTTTTAGCAAATCATAAAGAATTAATTTTTATAACTGAACCCTGCAGCTCATACAAGACTGTTAGGAAGATATTATGCTCTAAGTCCAGAATTAATAATCCATTTCTCTACTGTTTTCTCTGGAAGGCATCAGCAAGGTTCCCACTAATCTTCACCTCTCGGACTATTGGCTCAAAATTGGGCTTGTCAAATAGTTAGTTTTGTATGCATTTGATGTTATCAGGATCACAGAACCCGGACAGAGTAAAGCACTGCTGTAAATTCTGTAATCCCGTATTGACAGTGAGGGATCTATGAGTGTAGGCTGTAGCTTTAGGGTGAGACACTCAACAGGAAGCATGCAAACAATAAAACTGAAATTCTGTAACAGACATGGAGTTGGTTTACTCACAGCTCACATTTTTTCCATTGTTACTAATATTTTCTTTGCAACGCAATGAGTCACGTTCATCAATCCCACTTACATGGAATTGTTTTTTTTTTAATTGTTTTCGTTCTGTCTATTCTCCAAAAATATCAAGATGTTATTGGTACCACTGTGTTCAGTACTTTTCATGCTCTCCTTAATTCCAAAATAAACCAAACCAAACAAAAGATGCTCAAAAATATCCTGATTTTCCTGATTACTGTCCTAAGACGATAAAGTAATCTACATATGCAATTCTTCACATGTGACACAGATTGAGCAAGTAGTGTACATGGTTCCACCCCATAACCGGTAACAACTCATCTCCACACTGAACCAGTGCTAATGTAAGTTGCATTCCTCAACATGAGGTGTTTGTGTTTGATTCTCTGCATTCTGACAGTACAATGGCTATTAACTTCATGTAAGCTTAAAATGTTGCCAGTAATTGTTTAGAGCAGATTTAAAAACCAACTTTAAAATAATAATCCTTCACCATTCTTTACCACCAGGTCTGCAGGTCATACAGGTCCAACAGAATCCAGAGAACGAGATTCTTTCCCTTGGATCATCTCTGAAGATCTCCTGCTCTATAACTGGTGCTGATACCTCATATCTTTACTGGTACCAGTGGAACGAGACAGCAGGGTTCACACTGGTCTTCACCTCTCTAAGTACTGGCTCAGTGAATCCAGCCAGTGAGGGTCAGTTTAAATCTCACAGACCTGATTGGTTTAATATTGTCCTGGAGTCTGATGGAGTGAGTGAGATCGGCTCTGCAGTGTGGTACTGTGCAGCCAGTCCCCACAGCATCCCAGCGTCATCACAGAGCTGTACAAAAACCCACAAGAAGTCATTACATTTCGTTTCTTCTAAAATAGTTAGACTTTGAATCCATTGTATACTGTTCAACACACACACACAAAACAAAAAGATATAACTGTCATCTAGGAAGACTGAAAGATTCGTCAATAAACGTGCAAATACTAAAAAGTAAATTTCTCATTTTTGTACTAATTTTAAAAAGATTTATGCAAATTGAATTGATAATTGATGTAATATTATCCATATCATGAGGCTTAGTGGCTAAAACCTTTTATATATTTGTTGTCTACAAAACGATCCAAACATCCTGGAAACGTCTGTAGAATCTAAGAATCTTTAAACATGAATTTTCCCTTAAATAATAATTTTAAATCATAGTTATTTTCCACGTAATTTAATTTAATCAAATAACTACAGTGTACAGTGTTTTCCTAGCATTAATGACTTATATAATCATTGCAAACAAGAGAATAGGAGATAACGTCAACCTAAGTGTTTATGGCATTATGGAGTTCTGAAACAAAAACCTGACAATATATTCTAGGAAGCAAAAGATCGTTGGATTTCTAAACAAGAACTGGTCCTCTTAAATGGCCACATAACTAAACTTGTGAAAATACCAGGTCCTTTAAATTATAGTCCATTTGCACAAATAGAAAGATTATATAAGTAGTACCTTCTATAAAGTCAGGGCTTAAAAGCAAAGTAATGTGATTTTGGATAACAAAGAAAAATACACAGAAGGCATCATGATTAATTTCCGTCTGTTGAAATTATCTGAATAATCTGCTTGCCGGTTCAGTGATGGCCCAGTTTATTCCAACTGGAACGTGGGCTAAGTTTATATGCAACATTTGCAGTAACTGTAAAAGCAAAAAAAGCAAAAGAGTCTTAGATCAACAACAGCATGTGTAATTCTCCAGCTGTGACGCAGGGTGAAGTAACACAGGGTCCCACCCCATTACTAAGTATCAGTTTCAGCACTGAGTCCTACTGTAGGTACTACACCTGATACTGTATGTTGTGCTTCTTGACATGATGCATTTGCATTTATCCCTTATTATTTTGACATTACACTGGCTTTCATCTACATGTAAGCTACGTACTAACATGATTAATTCAGCATTCCTGAGAGCTTTTACAGCAGTGTTTGAACTAATTCATTTTCCTCACCGTAGGTTTAGAGCTCATACAGGTCCATCAGGACCCAGAGGACCTGGTTCTTTCAAAAGGATCGTCACTAAATGTCTCCTGCTTCATAAATGGTATAAATGACCTGTATCTCTACTGGTACAGATGGACTTCTGCAGAAGAGTTCACATTGGTATTCTACTCAGTAAGTGCTGGTTCGGTGAATCCAACCAGTGAGGGTCAGTTTAAATCTCACAGACCTGATAAGCGTCATATGGTTCTGGAGTCTGATGGAGTGAGTGAGATCGGCTCTGCAGTGTGGTACTGTGCAGCCAGTCCCCACAGCATCCCACCGTCATCACAGAGCTGTACAAAAACCACATGTCATTAGGACTAGGACTACTGTCGGAGGCCACGTGACCATGATTGACAGGACCACAGCTATGTTTGTTCATGCACTTCGTTTAATCACAATAAAGAATCTGTCAGATCAGCCGAACATTTCGATCAACTTTCCCGTTTGTTTTTTAATTCTCCAGGCTATATCTGACATATTTTGGCTGAGGTGACTACATGTCCTTCTTTTGACTCAGAAGTCAAAGAGAATGTTACAAACACCAATATAAATGTCACCTGCAGACCTCATTTCAGTTTCAAAGCAATAATAATAATTTCATTACTCTCTATTGCACCATAAAAAAATGTTTTGTCTTGTGTTTCAAACTAGGTAGACTAAACGTCTCGTAGGTTTTGACACGTGTGACACAAACAATGAGCAAACTTCACCAATGAAAATGCTCTGCACCAGTTTCCGCACTGCAGGCTTTCTACTTTGCAGGGTCCTGTTAGCTATGCGGCTTTGTTCTCAACAGCAGGTGTTAGCATAAAGCAGCTCTGCGGTGATGAACTGGGTGGAACAAAAGCTTCATTCTGAGAGTGCTCCTACCACATCCTCTCCTCTGTCTGCCCCTACATCTTCACCCTGCTCTCAGAAAGCAGCTACCACATCCTGCCCTCAGCCATCACTGACATACTTTAACAAATAGGCCTTACAAAGGGGTTGATCTTCAATTTTTGATAAGTGAATAAAAATAACAGCATATGTACAAATGTGTTGTTTTGTTTTTAGTGGTGCTTCTTCATATAAAAAAACAACAACATTTGCATTACACAGTCATAAAGCAAATTCAGTAAAACTGAATAAAGTAATTTTCCACTTTCACATGTATGTTTTGATGTGTTTTGCTACGCTGACATTATGCCATCTGATTTACATACGAACTACATTTCCATTAGTCATTCACCATTCTGTGCATGCACCAATCATACAGCATTAATAATCTTCATGTTCAATTGGAAAACTTCAGATATGACCCATGGAACACACCTACACAGTTTCAAATCTGCAGACTTTCCAGCGTAGAAATACAGTTTAGTATAAATACTGTTTCTGAGAAGCCATTATGCTGTGCAAGAATGTCGTCTTCGTTAAAGCGTTCATTTACAGTACACGGGAGCGGTACAATGTAATAGAAAGAAAGTGTGGGCAGAAAACAGTTTTAATTAGTATTGCTTTATTCTTCTCTTCAAACTAAGAAACATTTCTAGTAACAATTTAAATGAAGGTTCCCTTAACTAACAATACTTACTACAGGAGTTAATATTAGCAAACTGTAATGGTTATAAAAGTAACACACTTTTCAATCAATGGCTAAAAATAAGTCAATACAAATTAGGAAACATTATAATACAGTTATTAATAATGACTAACCATGACAGACTGTTAATTACTGAAATACCAGGGCCTCACTTCTGAACTTTTATTTTTTAAGCCAATTATCAAACTATTAACTGCAAACATGTTAAGTAATTTCAATTTCACTACCAATCTTTTTTTTTTTATTATTATTTTCATAGTGCTGGACCAAGTGGATAACATCTCGGTAGTCATTCGGTTTATTTGGTTAATGATTATGTAGGATTCAACCACTTGAATGCCCCTCCATAACCCCGCACTTTCCAAGCGTGTATTAGAATGTACGGTGGCCATCAGGTGTTCTTATGGACTAATTCATTGTCTGACAAAAACACAACAGGTAATTACACACTAATGAATACATACTTATGAATTCCATAAGTATATTATGGAATATATGCTCTGTTTCTGCCTTCAAAATACCTTAGATACCCTCAAAATCCTACATAGTGGACCTTTAAAAAAAGGAATACAGCTGTTAATTACTTTATTCGAAATAATGGAATATTAATGCTGGAATGAATATTAAGTTCCTGGCTTGTTGTATACTAACTGCAAAATGACGTCAGTAAAGGGAAAATGGTACTGTATAGTGAAAAATCAATAGCAAATGATGAAAGGTTACATAATACAGTTATACAGCTATGCAGAACATATTAGCGTGCACTATAACTTTTATCCTCACCTATAACAATGACAATAATGTGCTAAAATAAAAGTTTTTGAAGCTGCAGAATGTAAATACAATCGCTTAAGTCCTTTAGCTACTAATCCTGCAATTTATGACGGTGCTGGACAGTTTTATTTATAGGCATTATTTAGCTGATCGTAATGTCTTCATTTTCTGTCACCAAAGTTGTCAATTTTGTAGCCTGCAGGGAAAATAAGCATCCATAAATTAAATACCAACATCTAAACAAATAAATCTAAGCAATTTGCTAGAACTGTATTATTTCTATTCAAAGTTACCGTACATTATTTTATATAATTCATTCATTTATGGATGTTTTCTATAAATGTTAGTAAATTTTTTACACAGAAATATATTAATCAATGGATTAATGAATCAATGGGTCAAAACACTAGAGTCAACAAAAAGATAGATAGATTACAGTATGTGTGCAGTCATCTTAGTTATATGGTATGCAATATGTAAATGCATACAGTATAAGTATACTATGTATAGAAGATTTAATATAGACTGCATGGCGTTTGTGAATTTATGTGTTGTTGTACCTTGAATTTCCACACCACAACGCTGACACACACAGCATACAGCAGACTCTTGCCAAGAAACAGCAAGTAGCCAAATTGCACTGTGATATACACCCGCACTGAATTAAACAAATAATCAAATATCAGTTTTGTTAGGGAACCCCCCCCCCCAAAAAAAACAATCAACGCTTCTTTTCACTTTAATGCACATTCAGAATATAAACTCTGAAAAAATGTCAATGTCATTACCATACCATTTCAACTCACCTGGTATTTTAGCTGAAAAACAAAGTAAAACAACATAAATGAATGTATATCACACTGGGCCAAGTATTTTTTTTTTTAAAGAACCACAAATATGGGTTCTCAACTTCATGTCCAGGGTGATACAGGCTTTCAGTTTTCTCCTGGATATGGTATTACTGCCCTAAAACAACTGAATCAACACCACAAAAGTGGATGAAATTACTATACTCATGGGAACAGAACATGGCCTTTCTGATTGGGGTGCCATTATTTTCCCCCCTCACTGATATTACATTTATAAATATGTCCATAACGTAAAGGTAAAAGACATTTTGAATGTAGATAGTGGCCTACTTTTAGATAAGCAAAAATCAGTTTTTAATTTTCTGAAGATCACAGGAAAAAGGACAGTATATTAAAGTATTTACTTTCAGTTAAATTATTAATAAATAAAAAAAAAATTAAGAACATACTTAGTGTCCTTATTCCTGTGATTAGCATGGGTGCTACAGTAGTTACCCACTTTTCATGTTTTTTTGCTAATCCTATACTAAAAACCTAAACCTGTTACTTTTAACACTCTTATATAAGATGAAAATAGGATCAGTTCAAAGAAACCCGGTGAAAAAAAAGGAGTTACTGTTGTGTGTTTTCTACTGAAAAAATGCTAAACATGCAGTTGAATAAATGTTATAAATTATAAAAATGGCAGCCCAATCATGGAGTCATGTCATGTCCTTCTAAGATTGAGAACCATGATCTTGATATCTCGGGGGTTATTTTGGACATTTCGTACCTGGTTTGTAGATGATGGTGTTTTGAAGCATCTCGTAGCCGCTTCCATTGTAGAATTTAATGAAGCAAGTAAATTTGTTTTTGACGTTGGTCCACTCAGTTTGATCGACACTCAGTCTGCTGGACATGCTGTAAAACGTTGTGTTTGGATTTTGTTGGGCTGCATGGTCTGTCGCAACACCGTTCTTTCTATCTTTCCCATTCACCTTCCAAGTAATGTTAATATGATCGGGATAAAAATCTGTGGCTAAACACACCAAAGTTACACTGTGCAGTTTTTTCTGGGCACTGCAGAGCTCTATTGGAGAAGGTGGCAGGAGCTTTATTGTTGGTCTGGTGATGGTCTTGTTGGGCTCTTAGAGGAAAAGGAAGAGCATATAATGGGAAATTTTTTAGTATGAAAATCATCATTTTAAACAAAGAAAAAGAAGCTATAGTTAAAGAGAAAAAGTATCATGTTTCATTTGTCAGTCAGTCAGTGTAGCTCTGAGACACATAAAAGGTATGAATTCACATAAAAAAAAAATGCACGGAGTGGTGAACGATTTTCATTTTCAATTGATTTTCACTGGTATCATGCCATTTTAACTTTTCCTTATCCTCACAAGTGTCTTTAACTACAGTCGAATTGCATGAAATGACAGAAATCATGCCGGCACTATCAAATACACATTTTTATTGTTTCCACCTTTTCAGTCCTCATGTACTTTTAATAATTTCATGTACTGTCATGCTATGATATTTTTCCTCAGTAATGATGTTTGAAAATGAATCAGTTTTTTTTTTTTCGGAACCTCGGTAACAATTTACCATGATGTCCAAAACTAAGTGATGATACTTACCATATTTGTACAATAAAGTACTGTACTTTTGTTTTTGCTATACACTGAAGACACTTGGGAGAGGACAGATCAAAATTTCAGCTTTCCTTTTCTGTATGGAACTTTCTGTCTAGTCAATTTATAGTGAAATGTGAACTTCACAGTGCAGCAAGACCATGACCCAAATCACACTGCCAACACAACAAAGGTGTTCATCAGGGGGAAAAAAGGGGAAGGTTTTAGATTTGCCATGTAGAACACCAGACATTAACCTAATCTCGAGCATGAGATGTGAAGGCAGAACCCCCCCCCCCGCCCCCCCAAAAAAAAGCAATTGAAAGAAACTCCAGTATAAGCCTGAAAAGCATCTAAAAGAGAAGAATGCAACAGTGATGTCAGTGATGCCTTTAAAGCAAGCAAAGTGTTATCTGCAGTAATATACACAATCAACAATCGAAAGATTGTTTGGTCTGCCACCAACGGTTTCATGTTCTAAGTTGTTTAACACCTCTAGACGTTTCTCAAGAAAGAAAGCTGAAATTCTGATCTATCATATCATATTTATCTTTTGAGCTTGAACCCAAATGTCTTCAAAAACAAAAGAGTTGGTCTTGTTGTTCCAATTATTTCAGTGGGGACTGTATCAGACTAGTAATAGATAAAAATCATAGCTAAATGTTACCAACTTATTCTGTTACTTGGTATCATCACTCCTGACAAAGATAATTTGCATGATGGGACATCTCAGCACATCTCAGATAACTCAAATTATAAGCTATAAGGCTAAACATCTAGACTAACTTTGAGACCCTTTATATCAAAGCAATTTGTTAGTGGTGTTGGCTTCATATTGCAAATTGTTTTAAGTTATTTAAACAACCTAAGGTTTTGGTTAACCTGCAGTAAATTTAAATAGCGGAATGAATTACCAATATTTTACCATTATAAATGGCTATTTGTATGTAACTCATTTTTTTCCTGGTGGGCCAAAGCTAAGTGCATGTATTATTTTATTATATTCATAAGAAGAAACGTATACATATTGGTCATAAACATGCTATTAATAATTAAGCATTAATGTATTACTTAATTGTGTGCCTTATATAAAATAGTAGTACTTCTCTCGCTAAGTGTTTTCGAATGCTTTTATATGCATATTCGGGTGGAGTGGTGCAAGAAAATGAGAAAAGGAAAAAAGATTATTTAAAACCATATTGGCAATTATTGCATTCAGTGCTGCATTACAGAATTATTCTTAATTCTTAACTATCTTAATTCCTCATGATAATGGCCTAAGAAAAAAAAAAAGTTCAATATATTAAGCTAATTTGTACTAAATTTTAATGATATGCTTGAACAGACTATCTTGTAGGGTTTAAAATGAGATTTGTAATCAATCATAGTATCTAGTCATTTAGTAAAAGTGCATTGCTTATGATGATCGCTGAATGTTTTAATAATTACACAAGTAGTTAACTTACCCAGGACTGTTAGTTTCATCCCTGGTCCAAATTCCACTTTTGCGTAACTAGTACACCTTGATTTAACTCACGACAAAAAAATCCAACTTACAGCAATAACTTCATTAGGGTTTTCATGAATTAAATCACCATTAAATCGTTAAAGGACTCTGTAACTGCTAAATTAACATTGATGTAAATAGCGTAAGGTGTATTTTTTTGCAAACCGTACTGTATATTTTAGAATATTATATATTGACTTTTATCAGTGGATTGTAATTGCTTAGCTGATCACTAGCTTTCCACAAACTGTGTGATGTTGCATGAGTTGTACATGCCAAATATATCATTTACACTTATGTGAGAGAATGTTATTGAGAAAGTCATGAAAATTTAATTTTAATCCATGAAGCTATTAAATAAATAAAATAACCAGTTGCAGTTGCTGAACAGCTGATCAAACTGACTTTATATACTTTTGCTATGACTAGGTAAGCTCTTTTAGTACAATGGAATAGAAGAGGACTGTGAAGAACTCTGTTATAATCGTTTAAGGTTTTTAAGCAACTTACTCACCTAGAACTGTCAGTCTCGTCCCAGGGCCAAATTTCAAGTCGGCAAAGCTGACACACTGACACAAGGCCTTACATAAACTGAAAGAGCTTAAAGGCACTGATGGCTATCAGCATTTGAGGCCCCTCGTCTATTAGCGCCTGGAAAAGACAAAGCTTTCCTCTGTACAACCTAAGAGGGGCCTCTCATTACCTTCAGAATTGTGCAGTATCTGCTAGGTCTGATCTGTGCCAAAGGATTGTTGGGATCATTTTCATTTTTTAATAAGCGTTTTATAAAGATTGTGTTATTATTTATAAGCTTAGTGGGACTGCTTATCAGTGATAACTGATGCTGGCTTTTACAGAATAAGTCACATGACCTTCAAATGTGAATAATCAAATACAATTTAGAGAGGTGGATTTTTGATATCTAATATGTTTGAAATATTTTATGTGGACTTTTCATGTGCTTTTTTATTTTTCCAGATATGCTTTTTCGTACAGGTACTGTACACATAAGTTTCTCTGTTTTCTCAGATTTTCTTTTACTCTCCTAAGGCATGTATGTAATTGGATTGGCTATGCTACATTACCCTTAGGGATGTGTGTGTGTGTGTGTGTGTGTGTGTGTGTGTGCGTGTGTGTGTGTGGTGTGTGTCTTAATGGTGCCCTTTGATGTACTGGCAACTCATCCAGGCTGAATTCTCCCTCCGAGATCCCAGTGTTACAGGGCTTTACCAGAATAAAGTACTTAAAAAAAATAAAAGATGAAGATGACGTATAGCACAGGGCTTTATTTATTCCGTTTACTTGAATTCACTTGTACAGTTTCAGGCCATAATATGTTGAAAAGCACTTTCACATGTTTTTTTTAAAAGTGATCATATTTTACTCACATAAGCACATGAAAATCGTATGAGCACGTGATATGTATGTACCAAATGTATTATAATACAAAAATCAACACTATAATGAAGCATTACAAGCAAGTATATATTATGTATACAGTCATAAAAATGACTTATTGTATTATTATTGTATAAGATTATTGTATTATACAAGCGAAAGAACAAGTGCTGAGTACAAATATTTGTAATAAAAAAAATGGTAAAATATATAAATGTTTTGTTAAACAAAAGTCAAAAATCAACAAAGTAGCGCAGAATTAGTAAAGCACTTAAACACAATTATTACAGAGCTCATATCTGAATTAACTTTTAGCATATTGATATAAACTGTGCATCCTCATCTGTCACATGACCACAGGGCAGTTCTCCATCGTACCCACACCAGTCTCATCGCCTTTACTTTGAAATAAAACCCTGTGAAACAGAAAAATGTAAGTTTACATAAAACAATTGCTCTCAGGTCAAGCAGGTAATAGTAACTGTACATATCCTTAGTATAATTTGTAGAGAGAATCACTGTAAAGGTAAATATGATAGCAGTGAAGAGGGCTGTTTACCTGTCTCTTAATGACGACCAGGATGAATAAGCCGTATACAAAACTTTTGGCAATGATCATTCCATAAGCCAGCATAGTTGATTTTACTGACCGAACATATATTTCTAAAATCAGACAAAATAGAAAACAGTTGATTTGTAAATTCAAAAATATACAACATATTGTGTGTATTAAAATAAAGAGGGGTGATTTATCTATGATGTGATCGAAAAGGTAAATCTATTATGCAGTATGCAATGTATTTCATTAAAGGATCTTACCGGCAGTATCCTCTCCATCATCAACTAAAAAAGACAACCAAACAAACAAAAAGACAAAGTTTTAAACACATTAGTTTTAATATACTACTACTACTACTACTACTACTAATAATAATAATAATAATAATAAACCTACTTTTAGGTCCCGTTATATAGTCTGAATCTATGTATTCTGTTCCATTATAGTATACGACAGTACAGGTGAATGTTTTGCCTTTTGTCCATTTATCTTTGTATAAGATGTTCAGTCTGCTGGTGATGCTGTAGAAACCTTCTTTATCCTGGGTGGCAGCTTCATCTGTACTATTGTCAGTGGTACATTTTTCTCCATCAATAGACCAGTACACCTTCACATGGTCAGGGTAAAATCCTTCGGCCACACACACCAGTGTAACATTTTCCTTTTTACACGCTTCAATCTCTGAAACATTTAGCACCTTGACACTAGTTGGTTTTTGGATTGGAATATCTGGATCTAAAAACACAAGAAGTGGAACATTTGGTCATGCTTTATATTTGGTTATCTTTTATTAATGAATAAAATTATAAAATAATATAATAATAATTAGAGCTTAATTAAAAGACAAGGTCATTACAAGAGATTCATCCAACTAGTACTCACATGCATACTTTTTAAAGGAGCTCTTTATTTTAAGATACAGAATGGCATAGCATAAATTGGTAATGAAATGGGTAAGGAATAAAATGTTCCATTTTATCTGTATGTTTTTCCAAATTCATTCATTCATTCATTCATTCATTCATTCTTGTTCTATACAGCTTATCCATTTGTACGATGTGGGAGCCGATCCCAGCCAACTTCAGAAGAGAGCCAGTGTACGCTGTGGACAGGTCACCAATCCATCACAGGGCCAACACAGAGACGAACAACCATTCACACTCACATTCACACCTATGGGCAACTTAGAGTAGCCAATTGACTTAATATGCTTGCCACTGGTCTGTGGGAGGAAACCCATACAGGCACAGGGAAAACATGCATACTTGGCACAGAAACCTGGGACCTTTCCAAATTCAAGCATCTAGAAATGTAACTGATTTCCACGCAATGTTTTCAATTTAAGGTTAAGTTTTATGCTTTAGCCTACATGCCCTCAGTGCATCCAGTTACTATTTACAGCATTTGAAGATTTTGTAGAGGATTTACTAATACTAAAAGTACTCATGCTTACATTATGCCATATTTATGTACATGCCCAAAATATGCCAAAAAGGTGATTCTGGGGTTTTTTTTTTTTTTTTTTTTTTTGCTTTTTTAAGTGAAACCTACAACAATGACTACGTTAACTACACTGTATGAAGTTTTAGAAATATACCAAAGGTCCTTTTGTTTAGCCATTTCACCCTAAAGCTTCAAGCTGGACAATTCTTTTCAAATAATACACCTATACAATAATAACTTATTATATAATCATTTTCCTATTTATTTTTACTGCGGCCAGAAAATGGCTCTTAAATAGCTTAAATGGCTCTCTATCCATTGCACAGAGAGCCACTTAAGAGGCCAATAGGCAAATGTAACACTTCATCTTTAATATGATTCATTTTCAATAGCGTCTGCTCTGAAAGTACTGGAACAGCGAGGCCAAGACATTTGGATTTGAGATCAGAATTTCCTCTTTCTTTCCTTCACATTTACATCTACAGTAGGCTACATAACTTAGGCACCTTTTCAAGTGATCTAAATTATTGGAACATGCGACTGACAGATGTTTCTTGTGCCCTGTCAGATAGATCAATGTTAGATAGATTGATTGATTAATAAATTAATAGCTCTGAAAAATACTCTTATAAATAAAGATACTCTTGGTTTGAGGCCTGGGTTTCACCTGTGAAGACTGCAGTTGTTGTTAACAATGTAAAACTACTTGAATACTAGTATAATACAATACAACACCGAAAAAAAAAAATAAATAAAAATTAACAGTTCAGCAAAGCAACATCGTTTGAGCTTGCATGGCTGACTCTGGAGCAGGCTCACTAAACTCTATTGCTGAAGCAGCTCATGATGGTAGCATCAGAAATTCTGAAGTCTACGGAAACATGCAGTCTACCAATTCAAAAGAAACATGCATCCAGTCTAATTAGGAGAAACATCATCATGCTTCAATGATAATGAAGCAAAACACACTGCTAACAGATAAAAAAAAAAGCTTCCTTAAAAAGAGTTATTATCAAGTCATTGTAAGCTAGAGTCATGCAACCAAATATTGTGTTATTTACTTTAAGACTATTTGTCCCAATACTTTTGATCACCAAATGGAAACTGGTGCCAGGTTCTAAGCTGTTTAAATCATCTAGCACGAAATATCAGCAGATGAATGCTGAAATTCTGATTTATCTCATGTTATCTCATGTTCATCTTTTGATTTGAGTTCTTTCAGAATTGACTGCATATACTTTTTAAAATGTAAACAACTGCACATTTAAAGTTAATTCTTTTCCTGCGTTCACCTCGTTTAAGAAATTGCATGGTTTTAGACCCTGATACTATATTTGGTCTATTTGTAGTGAATGAACTGTCTGTAAAGAAAGCCTTTGATTTAAAGGGATACAATATGCTGTTCATACAGACACAAATTAAAAATGAAATTTTTGATTGGCTCTGGTACTTTATGGCAAGATGAATGTTGTTTAACATGTAGTAATAAGCATTAAATACAGTACTATTTACATGTTCAGGGAACGTAACAAGATGAAAATATCAGCTAATAACTTAAAAAAAAGGCCAAAAAAAAAAAACCTGCTATGGATAATTATCAATTTTTCAACTATCAATCGAATAGGAAAGGCTCTGAACAAGGATTATTGCGCTAGATGATGCACTGAGACAGTCTGTTTGACTCAGTTGCAAAACAAGATTTAAAAATAAATTAAAAATAAGAGCTTAGAATGATTTTTGGCACTCTGCCCTCCACAGCCTGTAAAAATATAAGGAATCTATTCCTTAAGCAATCACCTACAGTAAACAATAACGCAGTACATAACAGAAGGATGTTTACATTTATGTGAAATTACTGTATGAAGGGCACAGACACTAGTACTAACTTCTTACATTTTCTAATGCAAAAAAAAAAGAAGTTTTGGCAAGCAAACTGTCATTTCTTGAACTGCACCTTCTTGGATTATTCATCTGATGTTACAGTTGTAAGTTGAACTCAACTGACTTTTTGACAGGAAACCCACAAGCAATTTTCTAAGAAACTACACAATCTTGGAAGTTTTCATTCCAACGTATAAACCCTTTCAAGCGGGTCTTCTTGCATAATTGCCTTAAAGTCTCTAAATGTAGTAATATATTTGTCACAGACACTACAAATAAAGCTCAATTAATGCATTATCAGCTCTTTTGGATGCATTACATACAACAAAACACAGCATTTTTACAGTCATTTGTAGTCAATGGAATAATATATATATATTTATAACTTTAAAAGAATTCTGGTCTTTACGAACTTCTCTATATTGTCTAAAAGCCATTACAATGCTTGAATAAAACAGATAAGCGTAATCTTACCAAGAACAGTGAGCTTGGTCCCCTGGCCAAAGTGTGCA
>JAOVYU010000002.1:19377984-19389603 GCA_025674565.1 Synodontis membranacea
GGCGGAGTAAGAATTTCATTGTACTGGAAAAAACTTGTTTTTTTTGTCGGTGCACATGACAATAAAGCTTTGAACCTATCTATCTCGTGGAGTGTTCCTGGTTTGCAGTGGTCAGTATCTAACAAAATTGGTCCAAGGAAGGAACAGTGGTGAACCGGCGACAAGGATTGGCCAAGGATCATTGATGCATATGGGAAGCAACAGCTGGCTGGTGGGGTCCAATCCAACAGATTAGCTACTGTAGCTCAAATTGCAGAAAAATGATGGTTCTGATAGAAAGGTCTCAAGAATACACAGTGCATCACAGTTTGTTGCGTATGGGGCTGCATAGCTGCAGACCAGTCAGGGTACCCATGCTGACCCCTGCCCACCGCTGAAAGCACAAACAGTGGGCCTTAAGCATCAGAACTGGACCACAGAGCAATGGATGGAGTTGGCCTGGTCTGATGAATCATGTTTTCTTTTACATCATGGATGGTGTGCGTCGCTTACCTGAGGAACACATGGCACCAGGATGCACTGTGGGAAGATGGCAAGCCGGCAGGGGCTGGTGTGATGCTTTGTGCAATGTTCTCCTGGGTATCCTTGGGTCTTACCATCCATGTGGATGTTACCACCTACCTTGGTGTCCTTAGTGGATGTTACCATGTACACCCTTTCATGGAAACGGTATTCCCTGATGGCTGTGGCCTCTTTCAGCAGGACTATGCGCCCTGCCACAATGCAAAAATGGTTCAGGAATAAAAGCATAGCACAGAACAGGACAAATCCTAGAGATTTCACTTGCTTGGTGAGCTAGCTAATTAATTTATGTTTTAAGTGCTCTGTGTTGGAAAACCCAGGCGAATAGTTTCACACACTGGAAAACATTTAATTCAGGCTTATAGGAATTTTCAGGGGTTCAATTACATTTTGATCCATTGTATTTTACTTAAATATCTCCTGTTTCTATAACTGTACTCTGTTGTAGATTGAAATAGTGTGTTATCTGCTGAGCGCCAGCATTCACTGTTAGTTGATCTACCACTGTGATTTCTATCATTTCAATCAGGAGGACCAAGTGTGCATTTCAAATTTTCCACTGAGCTGAAATATTATCTCATTAATAAATCCGACAGATATTTCCTAAAAATCATTATGTATAGTGTCATTAAACGATGGACAGTTATAGCAGGGACTTTGAGAAACAGTTTTATTAATAAATGATAACCCTTGTTGGATGCACCACAGTGAGAATATTATTTACTTCATTACATAGATGAGGATGCCCTCTGTCTGTTTTATTAGTTACTGCAGTAACATCAGTGCAGGTGTTTTTGTTCAGCAGTGCAGTAGCTCTGTAACACTGTGTTCACATACTGCACAGAAATATACAGCACTGTCCTCTGTATCCAGATCCTTCACAGTTAAAGATCCATTTGCAGCAATTTTTTTAACAGTAGAAAATTTATTTTGATCCACAGAGCCAAACTCTGGTTCAGTATTAGCTCTGGTGTACACGATGAGCTCCATACCCTCTCCTTGGCGCTGTCTGTACCAGTACATCTGATAATAGCTAACATCTTTATTATGACTGCAGGTCATTTCTGCAGATTCTCCTTTCAGATGCCTGGCAACAATGGGGTTTTGGATGACTCCACTGTCTCCTGCAAAAACTAAAAGGCAGCAAACAAGTTTAAACTTAATTAGAATTTAAGATAGTGTAAATTTGTTTACATTTGCAAATTAAAACCATTACAAGTTCATATCACTTCACAGACATTAGTACCTGGAGTCCATAGAAGCAGGAAAGGCAGGATGATAACACTAATCATATTGATTCATAATAATGGCAAGAGAATAGATGAGGACAAGAGACTGGTACAATATCATCCTGTTGAGGATCAGATAACTCCGCCTTCCATATGTTGTATTCTGATTAACTTCTACTGTCCTAACACCTTCATTCCAAATATTACATTTGTTACTTTTTTTTTTTTTATACACATTGGGATTTTCATTTAAATGAGCAAGTGTAGCAGAATAAAAAAACAAAATCTAATTTTCACCAAACATTTAAACAGTTGTTGCAAGTGAATATTCAGTTGTATACACTACAGTATACTGTATATGTGTTTGTGTACAGAGAGCAAGGGACTTGAGACAGTGCATTTTTTTTATGATGCACAGAAATAAACTTCACAGTCATTTGGTTGCAATTTTTTAAACAGTAAGTTTCCCTTTATTGCTTCTATCTCCAGGCATATTGATTTTGTTTTTCAGGGAATCTTTAGGATATTCATATTTTAAATACAAGTAGCAGTAAGTGACTGTTGTGAAAATGTTTATAACAGACTATAAACTCATGGTCTTGTATGTGAGAGCAGTAAAGCAGTAAATCTGTAGATTCCTGTATATTCTTCATTAAACCAGGACAAGGTTGGTGAACATGGCTGGCCACTGAAGGACCATTATGTAGGAAAATAACAACAATTACTCTATATATGAGTTCAGTTTTATATCTAAATTGCAGAGCTTGCTTTCTACAATGCATTAAACATTGATTAGAATTTATTCACAAGACAATTAGATAGATCTACTGAGGATGCCTTGGCTGTAGCACTCCATGCTGTTTTGTCACATCTGGAAGAGCAGGAAAGCTATGCATGGTTGCTCTTCATTGATTTTAGCTCTGCTTTTAATACCATCCTTCCTCATAGACTGCTTCCTAAACTGTTGAACATGGGACTTCCACCTGCCTTTGGATAAAAGACTTTCTAACAGACAGTTTTCAGAGGGTTAGACTGGGCCTTCACATCTCCACGGCCCTCAGGCTCAACACCGGTTCTCCCCAGGGCTGCGTACTGAGTCCCCTGCTTGCATCAAAGCATTACACTATTAAGTAATAGTGGTGAATGTAGGGACTGGTGTAAAAAAAAAAAAAAACTATGGAGGAATGACTGCCTGCTAAAAGCTATTGTACTTTTTTTTTTTTTTTTTTTTTTTTACTTTTTTTTCTCTCCCCCTTAATTTATTTAATTTATTTAAAAAATGTGTGGTACCTTGGGGACTGTGCTTTTGCATACAATTTCGTTGTACCTGTACAATGACAATAAAGGTATTCTATTCTCTGTTCTATTCTATTTTATTCTAATTACTGTATATCGATTTAAATATCATTGTCTTGACACTTGGTCAGCTTACTTACTCAGCTACATTAGATAGAAGATAGTACGCTTTTCAAAAAGTTCCACAGGGCATCTTGATCAGGAGTTTAATAATGTTCTGCAATTTGCTATTTGTTATAGCATTTTGTGAATGATTTTTTCCCCATAGTGTTTATTGGTGACCACACCAGTTGCTGGTTCAAATCCATATATGTAAACAGACACAAATATTTTGAACACTAAACAGGTATAGGCACAGGTTTAGATTCATCTGTACAGGTACAGATAGAGTTACAGGTACAGATAAAGATACAAGTACAGATATATATGAAAATAAGTACAGATACAGATATAGGCAGAGACAGTAGTACAGGTACTTGTATAGATAGAGACAAGTACAGGTACAGATACACATATTACACATCTACATTACATGCACTCAGTAGGAAAGCAATATAGATTTTCTCCTATTATTTCCAGTGCACAGCTTACAGTATATGACACTATAATATCTGTCAAGTTCCACCGATCAGTGAAAGTTAAATCTGTCACTCATTCCAAGATGAAAACCAGTGATGTAAAGTACATCAAATCCATTTCAGCTTTAGCCAGTTAAGGTACATTTATTTTATTTAGACCATGAAGCCAAATTGTAAAACATATATTGTTTAGAGATTCTAGGCATTAGGTATTGAAAGATATTATAGACATAATGTATAGAGAAAATGTTAGAGAAAATATACATATTTATTAATGAACCACTTTAGTTGTTGTTACAGTTATGAACAGATGTATCCATCACTGTGGTGCATATGTGTTAGATACAGTATATCCTGAGCTATATGTTTTTGTACAGAGGTGAGGGGACCCTGACACACTGTGAATTTGCACTGCACAGAAATAAACAGTGCTGTCTTTTGCTATCAGACTGTTAATAGTAAGTGTGGAATTAGTGTTCCTGTCTTCATCAAGGTCTATTTTGGCACCCTGTTCCGAATAGGTATATTTGAGGTTTTGATATCCAAGGTAAATTAAATTTCTTTCTTTAGACTGTTTGTACCAGAGTATTTGTTCAAAATTCTTGACTGCATAGGAACAGTAGAGTTGAGCTGATTCTGTGGGATTGTTGATCATGTCAGGAGGAGATTGTTCAACTCGATGACTTGCCACAAAACCTAAAGAGAGCACAGGGATGCGCATTAAATAAATAATTTGTGTACAAATAAATAAGACCTTCTGTGTGTTGTAAGGGGGGAAAAAAAATCAGTGGAAGGATGCTGGTGTGATCCTGCCAGATGCAAAGTTGATTATTTTCTTATTACAGCATATCCTGTAGTGCTTTTATACATCGTATTCCACAAGAATTTGCCAACAATTACAACTTTTATTAATTAATAAATTAATTATTATTAAACCTTTACTTAACAGGCAAGTCGCTAAGAACAATTTCTTGTTTACAGTGGCAGCCTGGCAAAAGGCAAAGCCATCTCCCCCTCCCCTTCCCCCCCTGTCCTGTGATTGGTTGAAATATCCCATCTGTTACTGATTGGCTGGAATGTTATTATGTAGCTTTGTTTGGTTTCTTTATTTACAGAGCCAAGGCTGTGCACGAAAACTGGATTTTTTTTTTTTTTTTTTCAGTGTGTACACACAGAACAAACTGCTAGTGGATATTTGGATATTTCAATTTGACAAAAAAAAAGTACATTGGATTAGAATTGATTATTGTACCTTTAAATAATGAATGAGTGAATTATGTAATAATTTTCATTAATTTATAGTAACAATAAATGTTATAGAGCATATACAGTTTCATTTCAGATTTTGCTGTTATTTTAGACTCCTTCCACCATACACGTTGTTTTTAAAAACCAATATGGAACGTTTTCAATATAAGTTCCTGTATAAGTTGTTACAGTAGAACTAATAATTAATTAGAATCGGCACATTAACATAAACCCGTAATTTATAGTCAACACTACTGTCAGAGGTGCTGTTATAGAAAATTAATTGCCTTCAATCAAACGTCTTCACACCAGTCGGAAGAATTCAATACTGCTGCAAGATAAAAATGAAATTAATGGATTATAGACAGAAATAGAGAGCTAGAGACACTTACCATTCAGAATGATTTTAGATAAAAAGAGCAGAATCATTATGCTGGTTTGTTTTCTGTTATTGGCAGAGAGCAAACCAACACTTGCCTTTAAAATCCAGATGACAGGAAGTGACTTCACCACCCCTTGATATATCTGTCTCCTGTGTATATTGGTCATGAGAACCACTTGCTTAGTGCACTACAGTTAACAGGTGTTGATTTTGTGTTTGTTGTGGGGATTGTGCAGTTCTTGTTCAGGATAAAGATTAGAATGTCATGCTGTGCCTCTTGTTTTGCACAGAAGTAAACGGCACTGTCTGTGCTCTGCACCTCTTTCACAGTTAGATCCAGAGAGTTGCCTTTCCTTAAGGCAGAAACTTTCTGCTTAAATTTATCTTCTAGTTTTTCTGAGTTGACATAGTAGTATACAATGAGCTCCAGGGATTCAGAAGGTCTCTGTCTGAACCAGTACATGCCATTGTGGGACGTATTGTTCTGCGTACAATGAAGAGTCACATTCTGACCCTCATTAGCAGAAAGATCGGAAGATTGGCTGACACTGGAGCCTGAAAACAAAAAGAAAATAGAACAGTAGTTGGTAGAAAAAAAGTTACATTAATCCAGCCGACCTGACAGATGGGATTTTTAACACAATTTAACACAGACTTTATACTTTAGTCACTTTTGCAAAACAAATATACCCCTGGTGAACAAGTATAAAGAAGAATTCGACAGAAATTTGATAACAGAACAAGATTCTATATCCTTACCAGCAGGTAAAAACAAAATTAATAGTATTATGCCAATCATTATGCCCTCTGAAATGCAAACTAAATCCTAATAACAGCAGCTCTGGTGACTCTAGAGGGATTTTTGTTTAACTCCCATATGCCACACCTCTCTTTCTTGGCCTTGATCTGAAATTGTTTGGCTTTTGCACTATTCTTTGGCAGAGCTGACACTCAACAAATGGCTGTATAAACTGTAAAACCTTTCTACCTTAAATTTCCAGACCTCTAGCTTATGACCTTATAGTCATACCATCTCAGAGCATTATCAGCTGTATATTGAATACTAGTATGGTATTCAGATTCACTGAATTGCTTTGTGATCAGCCTTAATACAAAAACTGCTATTTAAATAAAAGTAAAGTAAATTTAACTGACATTACACTGTTTCTCTAAAAACAGAAGTATATCTGGTTATTAATTATAGGCTTATAGGAAAAAGTCTCATCTATAACAAAAATATAGGGTTTTATTAGCTCTGGTTTAAAGAAATAAGTAATTAATTAATACAGAATTATTACAAAACCTAAATGGGAGCAGTTTTATCCGGTGAAGACAGCTTTAGATAAGTTTGTAATAAGATCATAGTGAAACTTATCTTACTGCACATTTAAAGGGAGAAAGGTTAATTGTATGTATTAATTCAATGTTGGTGCAGAGAGCTTCAAAATGATATGCATCATTATTAACATATCTATAAGCATTGGAGAGTTAGTCCATATTTGTGGATATAATATTTTTTTTATTAAAATTATCTGAGATACATTCACAAGAGTTAACATCATAAATGCTGTAACTTTACTGAATAACAGGAGGAGTTCACTGAAGTGTAAATTTTGTACGTTTTAAATGAGGACAGACAGTTTCTTCTATCTGTCTCAGAACGGACCTCCCGTGATTGCGGTTTATGACCCATCCCTATGTTGGTTTAAACATGACTATTAACTCTCATACAACTTCAAATGCATACATTTCTTTGTGAAGTGAACATCAGATACATCAATAGTTAAATCTTGCCATCAAAATAACTATATGACTAAACATGCCCACTTTACAGACAATGGTCTGGGCGTTATGAACCTTTCTACATAAAATACAATTATTGCATCAAAAATGCATAACTGGTCTTTACAGTGGGTGTGTGTAAGCTACATTATTTTTAATGCATACATACAGTGAACTATAACCACATTATATGACAACAGACAGCATAATTAGACCTTTCTTTCACACAAAAGCGCATGTACTTTTGCTTGTGTGTGTGTGTGTGTGTGTGTGTGTGTGTGTGTGTGTGTGTACACGTGTGCGTGTGAGAGAGTGTGTGAATGTGCAATTTCATTGTAATGGAATAAACGGAACGGAATAATCATCCATGAAGTGTTTCCTGAGCTCAAGAGTTCAAGAGTATGTTCATCTGTTTCATGATTTGTGAGATCCATGAAAACCTGTCCGTGTTGTTCCTCAGAGGTTAGTTTTAGGGTCTTGAATTGAGGGTCCTCTGCTAATGGCACCAAGATGTCTTGATTCCTGTATTGTAAATAGGCTTTGGTGAATGAAGTTCTGTTTATCTTTAAGTGTTGTGACCTTGGTGAAAGAATGCAGGATGTGATAAAGAATAGGGGTTCGTTCTGTGAGTTGGCCATTCGGACCACAAGGTTAATGTGGTGTCATTCTATTTGGCCCTCAGATTTCATATGGAGAAATGAATTAGTTGCATGGCTTGGTTGACCCTACATCATATACAGGGTTAGGGCTATATGATGACCCTAACCCTAGGGTATATTGTTTATATTGCGGAAGATATCACCTTAGTCTATCTAAGTACAATGACTTCTCAGTGGTTGTAAATATATGCTAAGTCTTTCATATTATAGTTTTGTATATTTTGTTAAGATTTATAGTGAAATATTATTGTTAGCTAAACCTAGCTAACTAAAATGTGCAACCTGTACGACTGCAGTGTGCAATGTTGACTCATGAAGTAATATTGAACAGCAATACTACTAACTTTTTGACATGAGAAAATACTCCGCTGTAGTGGTTAGTGTAGAGCACAGAGGAGATGGTGAGAACTGATACAGTTTTTGTACTGAACATAGAGGATTTGCACTGTTGTGTAATAGGCTGCGCAGAAATAAACTCCACCACTGTCTGGTGTAATGTTTGTCAAATTAAGAGAGCTGTAGTACTCGTTTGCTTTCCCACTTATGATGATTTTGTTTTTAAATTTTTTTTCTGTGCTTCCATATTCAGACACTAGATATCCCATGAGGATTAATTCCTCATTGTGAGATTGTTTGTACCATAGAATGCGATCATGGCCCTGAATATCATGGGAGCATTTAATTTCTACCAATTCTCCTTGACTCTTGATGAGGCCATGAGGTGTTTGCTGAACAGTCTTTCCATTTGAGGAACCTGTAAAGAAAGAGAGTTTTCATTATGGATGTAGCAAGTGAGCTTTTCAATTTATGAGCAGAATATTAAGCAGCCTTATATTACCTGTGATAAAGAGCAACACACTGATTAGTTTGAGGAAACCTTGAAACATTGTGGGTCGACAACAAGCTATGACAAAAATGTAATGTGTTGGGGTCTGTAGCAGTCTCTCTTATGTACAGTGGTGCAATATTAATGCTGGCTGTAATAGAGTGAATGTGTGGAAGCATACTGCCCCCATCAGGCAAGAATCCTTAGCTGGCACTTCAATTTAGCAGTGAGTTATAATATTTTTTTATTGTGGGACTTTTAAAAGTTGATGGAGTAGGTGTGACCAGCCTTAATTTTAACCTTATCCTTAACCTTAACCCTTTATACATCAAGAAACCATATTTGGTTACTTCAATGGACATCCAAAATTAACCTACCTTGTAGAATCCCATACTGTAGATTTGAATTTTGTGAAGAAATATTGCTGCAAATTTAAATGCTTTTCTTAATTATTATTATTTTTTTTTAAATATATATGCACTTTTTGGGAAAATGTTTTCCCTAGATGTGTGAGGAATCATATATGTTTTATTGACCTTAATTGGCAAAATAAAATTGAAAAATATATCATCCAAAATACTCTAGGGTTTTGATTTTGAATATCCAAGTATTTCAATTATTTCCCATATAAAGGCTTAACTTAATGTGCTGTGCTCATAGGTTAAAAGATGCAATATTAGTATAATTATAATATAGACAACCTATAATAAAATGAGATAATTCTATATGAGAAAAAAAATAAATGTGGTATTTACAGTATAACCAGATTTTTTTACAGGTCCACTATCTAGAATTTAGGGAGCTGTATGGGAACATGGAATATAATATTTATAAATATTTTTATTAGTGTATAATTGCCCATAACTATGAATCGTTGTGTTTTCATAAGCTTAGAATGATCCCTTAGATATCTACATAAGGAACGGGTCCCATGGCACAGAGCTGCCATGTTTTGTGTTTTTGCATGTGGCAACATGAATCCAGAAGGATGCATCATAAGAATGACAAAAAAAGAAAGGGAGAAAAGGAAATAAGAGGAATCAGTGTTTTCGTACATGAAAGTACGCTACAGGCACCTGACAGGCTACTGTACAGACTAAAACACGCTTGGAAAGGGAGGGGTAAGGTAATGGGATTCAGTTGGTTGAATCTTTCATAGTGGACCTTTAATTTTTTTGTTACCTTAAAACATTTTTTTTTAAATTTTTTTCTTTTTCTTTTTACAACAAATACTGATGCTGAGTTTGCAGGAAAGAATTAATTAAAATCACTATGGCTGTTGCCAGCTGTAAGTCAAATCACAGATTTAAATATATTAATATGATCATCCTAATATGTTATTGTTTCTATAGCAACAGAACTGTTTATAAGAACTCTTCATTGCCATTTAAATCCATTTGCAATTTGTAATTGATAGGTTAAAATTAATTTTAATTAGTAATTTATAGATGTTAAAATGAATTCAATAGTAACTAGTATTGGAAACTAGCTTGTTTTGTGGATGTTCCAAATCCCTAAATTTAACTTCATGTTTAAATTTATAGTGTGGTCCAATACAGAGAAAGTTTTTGTAGCAGAGTCAGGGGACTTGGAGCACTGTGCTTTACTTGCTGCGCAGTAATACACAGCATTGTGTTCAGCTGATAGCTTGATAAGATGGAGTGTAGATTGTTTTTCACCATCTCCAGATACCTTAAATTGACTCGTGAAAGAATTTTCAACACTTAACTGCTTGAAATATAGATGTGCAATAAGTTGCATGGACATATTATTAAGGGACTGTTGGTACCACGAGATCACAAAAAACTCAGAAACGTTGTGTTTGCACTGCAAATCAGTGTTTTCTCCTGGAAACGTCACCAGGTCTGAGGGACTTTGATGAATGGTGTGTTTCTCTAGCTGTCCTGGAAAATAAAGACAAACATAATTTTAGCACAGACTTTTGGTATTGTACTTGTATATGCTGTATGTGATAATCACTTACCCATTGTCGAATGTAAAACAATCAGGAAAATAAGACTGTGTGCCTTCATCTTGAAAGAATTTCTGATCAGCAACAGGTAGAAAATTTGTATAATTTACTATTTTCGATGAGCTGAGTAAGGAAAAGAAACTCCACCAGTCTGTCACAGAATCACCTACAGATTTTCACGTATTGAGGTTCCACCCACATCATCGTGCGCATTCAAACACATGATCATGATTACTGTAATATACCTAGTAATGTGCACTAGTAGAAATATATCTAAGAACTTGCATTAATAGTAATATTAAAGTTATCCTTCCAGATTCACGCTGTCACTTGTAAAAACACAAAATGCGCATGACGGTTACTAGAAGTTTGTCCATTCTAGGCTACTGTAGCGGTGCAACATGGCAGCTCTGCACAGTTGGACCTGCTCCCTATGTTTATATAAAAAAGCTCATTCTAAACTTATGAAAACAATAATGATTTGTAGTTACAGGGAATGATACACCAATAAAAACATACTTATGAAATCTGTAAATATATTATGGAATTTAAACTCCATTTCTGCAAAAAGACCCCTGCTATATGTATATGTGTGTGTGTATATACAGTATATCTATTTGTGTTATTGTGCTCTTCTGTGTTTAGTGTAGCTTGTGATGTGGCTAAACAGGTGTACATTTGATTAAAGACAGGTTTTTGTTTATAGGAGAGGACGCGTGTAGCACTGTGTGTAATAAGCTGCACAGAAGTACAGAGCGCTGTGTGGTTCATGTGTTGCTTTGGGAATTTGAAGAGAAGCTGATGATCTCCCATCTCCAGTCACTTCAAAATGACCTTGAAAATCTTTCTCTATTTCTTTAACACTAGCGTATTTTATATATCCAATGAGTTTCAGGCTGGTCTCTCCTTGTGTCCTTTGATACCATAATATTGTTTGATAGCCTGAGATGTTGTGGCTGCAGGTAAGAGTTACTTCTTCCTCAGTCAAACACAGCACATCAGCAGGGCTCTGATTAACATCTTTACAAATCATGGTTCCTAAGTTGAAGAAAATTTCCAGATATCTGTTAGTCATTTTGTGTATATGTTAATACATATGTTAATACATATGTTAATACATATGTT
>JAOVYU010000002.1:19394583-19410348 GCA_025674565.1 Synodontis membranacea
AGATCTCTTGTCAGTCACATTCTCGCTCACTGGAGCACCTGACATCCTGAAATGCACAATATGAATAAAGGGAACACTTTCAAAAATGAAAGTGTGAGATCATACTGCCCCCATCAGACCAATAATAATAATAAAAAAAAATCAGTTAACTTCAGCTAATCCACCAACTGGCATGTTAGAAGAAATGTGAGAAAACTGGAGAACTCAGAGCAGCAAACAGTGAGAAAATACAAAACACCAATCAGAAGACAGACAGTAACCAGAGCTCAGGACTTATGTATTGTGTTTTCTACATTTCTACAGACTGTAGCTTCGACATCAAGCATCAACATGATCAGGATTACAATAGCGTTTAAGTCACACTACTGGACTTCAGTGATTATCTAAAGTGTGAAGAAATTAAAGCTTAAGTCACTCCAAACTCCAAAGCTCGAAAGTTAACACTTCCTTTCACAGTCCCCTAAATATTAAGCATTTACCCAGTAAATATCTGGCAAATTGTGGTATTTATTTTATTAGATTTTTTTATTATTATTATATAATATTTTGTATATATTCTATTTATATTTTATTCTATTTATTATAATTATTGGGTAATTACCATGGCAATTAAGTAAGTAGGTAATAAAGAAATCTACAGCTTAAATACTAAGAAATATCTTCACTAGTATTTCAGCTGTACTTTCTCTCCTATTATACTATAATTTATCATTTATTTATCAGGTAAATAATGGTAAGCCTTCTTTTTAGGTTTAGGGTTTGTGTAGTAATGGAGATTCTTTTTTTAGTATTTTAGATGTAGTTTTTTCTGTATTCACCTAATTATAACCTGTGGTAATTACCCAATAATTTACCCATATTAGCCATATATTCACTGAATAAATACTTATTAATTATGGTCCTGTAAAAGGAAGGGTTACCACTTAAGGTAGAAAAGGGCATATTTTATTGAAGAATAAAGATATGGCTAATGTAATAAAGTAAAGCCATCAGTATTTTTATAAAACTCCACATAGAATAAACATGAATATGTGTCTTATAGTTTTATGATCTCTTTTCTTAGGAAAGAGTGGTGATGTACAGTATCAGTTTCCAGGCTGAAGTGTGACCTCAGATTTGATTATTTCTCATTCCCATCATTTATTCTTTTATTTGGTCAGCATGGAAATTTGCTTTTTTTGTGTCACATAGAGTATGAGTAAATTTAAGCATGTAAATATATATATATTTTTTAGATTCTCTATCACATGCATACACTATGAAAGCCCAATGATATTCTTTCTTTTTTTTTTTCCTCACAGTCTTTGCTGTCAGTAATGATGTTTTCCAGATTCCTTATCATCTGCTCAGAAAGCGTGGAGAATTTTCAGGAATATAGTTACCCTATGAAGACATGGATATAGTAAAGGCATACTGACCTTAAAATACCTAAAATCTAATAACAGAGCAGTATATTTCTGTGCAGCATCTACACAGCATATTGCATTTTCCCATTCTTATTACAAATGACTTATAAAGTGGTGCTCGTTAGGCTTATCAGGTTAGGAACACCTGCATTAATTCATTCTTACTGCGGGCAAAAAACATTTTAAGATATAGAGTATTGTGTGCTAAGCATTATAGCACTCACATTTATTTATCCATAGCACAGCAAAATGTATTTTCTTTATTATAGTACTTAAAGATACCAACTGCTTAATATGCATGGTGCTCTGTGATGGATTGGGGTTCCATTCAGCATGCATTCCCTCCTCATTCTCAATGCTCCCAGGATAGGCTCCAGAACCAACTTGACCCTGACCATTATGAAGCAAATGTTGAAGATGAACGAAAGAAATTGTTATTCATGACTGATAATGAAAAACGCACTGTGATAATTTAGTGAAGGACACTTTAGAGCTTGTATTTACTTGTAGGCTATGAGATCACACTTCACCTAAGCACTGAGCACCTGTGTGGTTTATTGGCACAAAAGAAAATCCAGGCCACAGCTGCCAGGTGTTCTGGTTTGTAAGTAACGTCAATCAGATGAAGGTTTTTGTAGTGAAGTGAGCTGATCTACAGTACTGTGTAATAAGCTGCACAGAAATACACAGCACTGTCGTTTACTGAAACATTGTTTATGGTCAAAGAGCCATTGTTTCTCCCATCACCAGTCAACTCAGCCTTCGTTTTAAATTCTTCCTCTGGCTTTGGC
The DNA here is from genome assembly GCA_025674565.1 of Synodontis membranacea. Classification (NCBI taxonomy): domain Eukaryota; kingdom Metazoa; phylum Chordata; class Actinopteri; order Siluriformes; family Mochokidae; genus Synodontis; species Synodontis membranacea. The sequence goes on from JAOVYU010000002.1 coordinate 19,396,781, forward strand.
GAATTATTGAAAAGGTATCCCATGAGTGTGAGTCCTGTGTCCTGGCTACATTTGTACCACAGTATGCGGTCATAGTTCTTTACAGTGTGTGCGCAATTAATCTCAGCAGACTCATTTTCATATTTTATGAGATCAGGAGGATTCTGGAATACAGAACAAACACCAGAACCTGTTGGGAGAAAAGCAAGCATTTAAGACAAATTGGGTGAAAAAAAGAAACAATGGAAGAAAATGTCACAATTGTTTCTAGATTATATAAAATATTATTCATTGGATAATTTTACCTGGGAAATAAAAGAGTATGGTGATAATGAGAGGAGTAACCATGTTGAGTCTCTGTGCTGTGTGTGTGTGTGTGTGTGGGTGGGTGGTTGGTTGGTTGGGTGTGTGCTGCTCTGAATGAAACTAAGATAAAACAAACATGTGTAATATCTTATTTTTATTGGCAGCTAGTTGATCTGTTGTGTTCTAATGAAAGGGCTTCTTCTAGCTGATTGCATCATGCACCGCATTATTTTTGCCTAATTTTCCGTGCTAGTGTTGATGTAAATTTAATCTCTCTATTTTTGGCTTTAATAAACAGATGCCACTAATCCAACATCTAATATTTTAACCTGGTAAGCTGTTTAAAGACTCGAGCCTAAGCAATTTTTTCTCCTTTGGATGCTGAAAAACAAACTCCTTGTAACTGTCCCAAAGCATTAGTTATTATTATTTTATTATTATTATTATTATTATGGATTTGAAATCAATGTATTTGCGTTTAACCATGACTCACAGTGGTATATATTTTTTGTGCCATACCTCCCTCTTTAGGTGTCACATTTCTTCCTGAGACACAGTGTGTTTTTGTACAGCCCTATCCTATGGTTGTAACATTGTGCTTACTCACAGCACAGAAATACACAGCGCTGTCTTTATAATCCACATCTTTCACTGTGAAAGAGCCGCTCTCAGGAACTGATTTATTAGCTGAAAATTTATTTTGATCAAATTTTCCAAAGTCTGGATCACTATAGCTGGTAGTGTACACTATCAGCTCCATACTCTCGCCATGATGCTGACGATACCAGTACATCTGATTGTGAGTTGCATCCTTGTTGTGTGAGCAGTTTATTGTGGCTGCTTGACCCTTTTTAGCCCAGATACTCTTGGGCTGAAAGACATCATTTGCCACTGGATCTCCTGTGGATAAACAATATATATAATTTTCTTTTTTCTTTTAAAAAATGTATAGCAGCTGTTTACTGTCATACTTTGATTCATAGGCGTGTATAACAGTATATATTTACAGAGGCTTTTTCAGATATATATTTTTTTGTAAATTTACCTTGAATCCAGTAGAGTGACTGAAAAAAGACTAAAAGTCTGATCATGGTTACTCATGAATGACGAGGCTACAGACTGAACTAGGACACTTTGAGATCATTAAAATATGCATGGTATCATAACTCCACCCACAGAGAAAGTGTACAATCTGTCATTCATAGTTCCTGCATTAATCACTGATAATCACTTAATTGTCAAATTTGAGGATAAAAAGTTAACACAAGCCACTGATAAAGGTCATTTTCTTTGACCTTGAATAGGCATGTATGACATTTTTTTTTATTATTATTAAATTGTTGCCATGAAGATGATGTTCATAAGAATAATTCATAAATCACTATATTTATCTTTGTTAATATAAAGAATGTTGTTTACCTGAAAATATTATTAATATGATGACATTGCAGTGGCTGGTAAGATCATAGTGTGTTAAATGTAAATGGAAACCAGTCACCTAAATGATGAGCATCTTCGTGTGGCACTAAATAAAAATCCAGCCCCACATCTGCAGGTGTTCTGGATTGGAGGAAACGTGGATCAGATGAAGGTTTTTGTAGTGAAGTAAGCTGATCTACAGCACTGTGTAATAAGCTGCACAGAAATACACAGCACTGTCGTTCACTGAAATGCTGTTTATGGTCAAAGAGCCATCTTTGCTCCCATCACCTTTCAGTTTGATTTTGCTCTCAAATTCTTCACCTGGCTTTGAGAATGCATTTAAACGATATCCCATGTATTAAAATCCTGTGTCCTTGTTGTGTTTGCACCATAGTATTTGATTATAGCCCTGTACAGTGTGTGCACATTTGATCTCAGCAACTTCATTTTGCTTTTTTATGAGATCAGGAGGATTCTGGACTACAGAACAAAGTGCACCTGTGGAGAGAAAAAAGAGAGCAAGCCATGAAATCATTTCATCATTATGAAATTAATTATTACATATTTATTTAATTATTAAGTACTTAATTATTACATAAATTAGTACTTAATAAAACGTATTACTTAACTGCATTAATAATTAATTTTAAAAATATTATATACAAATATTGCACACTATATTTATATAATATTTACCTGGGAGATACAATAGTGTGGCAATCACAGTGATGAGAACAGTATGCATGTTTAGTCTCTGTGTTATTGAAGTGATCCTCTACTTCTTGACTGAGGTATGACAGTACTCTCTTATCTATGTGTCACATTAGCATTTCTAATGAAAGTGCTTCCTCTAGCTTACTGCATGGAGTACAGCAAAAGTAAAATAAGTAAAAGCTTTAAACGTAGTAGTAGTTTATTCATCCAGAGGGTAATTGTAGAGTAAAAGTTCCTGACTCTCTGAAAAGAATGACTTTTGTGTCATTCTGCCCCTTTAGGTGTTTCATCCTAACCCGAACTTCTTGGTCTTCTTTTTAAAAATCTGCCTCTTTATTCAGAGAAGCAACATAGAGGTATCCCAAGAGCGTAAATCGTCCTGACTGTGTTTGTGACACAGTATGAGATTATAACTGTACAGTATGTGCACATTCAGGAGGACTCAGGAGAAACAGCAAATTGCTGTGAAAAAACAAAAACGCTAGTGATGCTGTTTCCAGTCATACTGTAATGATGTACTGTAAATAGTTGTGTGTTCATGTTGTGTTAATCATGTTCATGTACACTACCAATTAAAAGTTTGGACACACCTTCTCATTCGAGGGTTTTCTTTATTTCTATTGTTTTCTACACTGTAGATTATTATTGAAGACATCAAAATGATGAAGGAACACATATAGATTTATGCAATAAACAAAAAGAAACAACCCAGAATATGTTTTATATTTTAGATTCTTCAAAGTAGTCACCTTTTGCTTTGATGACAGAGTGAAGACAGATGACTCAGAGTGAAGACAAAGCAGTAAGCAAGTGCTCAGCAGCTGTTGAAAACCATTCCAGGTGAATAGCTGATGAATCTGACTGAGAGAATGCTAAGAGTGTGTGAAATTGCCATATTAAGATATATTACTATATATATTAAAATTAACAGGCTCTTCCAGTAGAGCAGAACTACAGCTAACCTGCTAGCTAACCCCAGCTACCTGTATTAGCTAGCACCGCTAACTGCAGCGAAACCGTAACGAGACCAAAATTTATTATATTTTAATATATTTAAGTCTTATGCGGACTTTGTGAGATGTTGAAATAGCGAGGCCCCGGCATAATGCTAGCGGAAATGTTAGCGCTAATGCTAACGCCAATGATAATGCTAATGCTAAAGTTAATGACAGACCATTTCCGGTCATACGTCATTTCCGTTTCAAACACAAAAAGATTTTTATATAGATTATACACAGGTTAAATTCACCTGTGAAGAACAATATTGTGGCATTGACAAGAACGGTAATGATGACAGCCATGCTGCCGTGGGGGTGCATTTCGCTTGTTCTTGGAAGCTAAGCAGGGGCGGGCCTGGTTAGTACTTGAATGGGAGACATCCAGAGAAGGCTGGGTGCTGTACAAAGACCCAGCCACAAGGGGGTGCACACTCTGACGTATGCCTGCGTGCCGGTCCCAAACCCAAATAAATGGGGAGGGTTGCGTCAGGAGGGGCATCCGGCGTAAAAACTCTGCCAAATCAGAGGTGCGGACAAAAAGATCCACTGTGGCGACCCCTAGTTGGGAATAGCCGAAATGAAGAGGAGGAGGAGGACAAGAACAGTCATGATGTTGCCTTGGTGTGTGTGTGTGTGTTTGTGTGTGTGGTGCTGTTCTGAATTAAATGAGAAAATGGATAGAAGGATTGTGCACCTTCTACCTGGAGATGACATGGATGTAATCTGTTACCTCATTTTTATTTCATTCATATTTCATATAATTATTTTTCATATAATAAAATGGCTCCCTCTAGCTGATCGCATTCATTCAAACAGTAAGCTAAATATATTCTTTAATGTGTGTAATCAATGATTTTTATCTGTACCCATGCCTCACAGTGTCACACACCACACCAAAGGAAAAAAATAAATAAAAACCTACAATATTTCCATGTGTAGTCATATTAAAATGAAGAGATAATACTGATGTTTGATGTGTCACACTGCCATCTTTAGGTGTCTCCATTTTTGACACACAAACAAATAAATACTGTACATACTGTGTTTTTGTACAGCTCTGCCCAGTGACTGTGACATTGTGTTTATTCACAGCACAGAAATACACAGCTCTGTCATTATAATCCACATCTTCACTGTGAAAGTATAAAAATCTGATCTTTCTTCAATTCTGGATTTTCATAGATGGCAATCTATGTCTATGAGCTCCATACTCTCTACTTGATATTAACTGCACCAGTACATCCAATTATGATTTGCATCCTTGGTGTGTGAGCAGTTTATTGTGGCTGATTGGCCACAACCACAGCTGCAGGTGTTCTGGTTTGGAGGAAACGTGGATCAGATGAAGGTTTTTGTAGTGACTTGGACTGGTCTACAGCACTGTGTAATAAGCTGCACAGAAATACACAGTACTGTCGCTCACTGCAACATTGTTTATGGTCAAAGATCCGTTGTTTCTCCCATCACCACTCAGCTCGATCTTCGTTTCAAATTCTGCCTCTACATAGGTGAAGCATAATTAAGGTATCCCATATATTTAAATTCTGTGTCCTGGTTGTGTTTGTACCACAGTATGCGCTCATAGTTCTCTACAATGTGTGCACATTTGATCTCAGCAACCTCGTCTTGATTTTTTATGAGATCAGAAGGATTCTGGACTACAGAACAAACGCCAGAACCTGTGGAAGAAAAACAGAGCAATCAAGAGACAGAAAATGAACAAGTAAAGTGTTTCGGGGAATAGATTTTCTAAAATGCTACAAAGAGAAATAAATCTATTTACCTGTTAGAAACAATAGTGTGGCAGAAAATAAGATGAGAACAATCCACATGTTGATGCTCTGTGCTGTGTGTGTTGTGGTACTCTGAATTAAAAGATAAGAGAGTGGTAGCATGCCATCCATCCTCTACTTCCTGTCTAAGGCACACCTCTGTTATCAGTGTCTTATATTACCATTTGTAATGAAAGGGCTCCCTCTAGGCGACTGCAAGATGTACAGTAAAAGTAAAATAAGTGAATGCTATATACATCTCATCATTACTGACACTTTCTTGGGGTCAAAAGTTAAATTAAACAATTTGGAAATAATGCGTTTGCAAGAATATTGAGCTAAGCATGCAATACTGAGTTATGATGATTGATACTAATCAAAAAGGCAGCTTTTTTAGTAGATATGTAGTATAATATATAGTGTTATTTTAAAGTTACTCATGAGCGTATGAGATTTTTTTAATGTAGTTTTTGCTGACCCAATAAAATAAATGGAGAAATTATTTTATACTAGAATGATCGTAGCTTATGATACTGTAAAACTTTACTTTAAACCTGTTATGACAAAGTTATGTTATAAACATGTCTTGAATGATGCCAAATGCTCAAATGTTATCATAATGCATATGCAGTAATATAACAGTATTGCTAATATTAATCATGATAGATGTCATAATAATTCTATGTCATGACATGTTATGTTACATGTTAATCAGATGCTTGTGATCCTGTTGCTATCAGAATAACTGTTGTGTCACTCAGCCAGCTTTAGGTGTCTCTACTTCGCCCTGAGACACGCAGTGTGTTTTTGTACAGCTCTGCTCTGTGGTTATCGCACTGTGTTCTCTCACAGCACAGAAATACACAGCTCTGTCATTATAATCCACATCTTTCACTGTGAAAGAGCCGCTCTCAGGAACTTTTTTAATGACTGAAAATTTACTTTGGTTGAATTTTCCAAAGTCTGGAGTGCCATTGGGAATACTGAACACTATGAGCTCCATACTCTCTCCTTGATACTGACGATACCAGTACATCTGATTGTGATAGGCATCCTTGATTTGTGAGCAGTTTATTGTGGCTGATTGGCCCATTTTAACCCTAAGAATTTTGGGCTGAATGACATAATTTTCCCCTGCAACTCCTGTGAATAAACAATAAATCAAAGTGTTATTTTAACAAATACATATCAGCTGCTTATTGTCCTATTTTAATATATATATATATATAGTTGTTACCTTGAATCAAGTAGAATGACTGAAAAAGGACTAAAACTCTGATCATGCTGACTCTTGATAATGAGATGATAGACTGCTCTAAGATTATTCAGATTCAGGTCAATGACATATGATGTGACATCATAAATTCCTCCCACATAATCTTTGTATGAATGATGAACATTCACTCAGGTGACAAAATTGAGGATAAACATATAAATAGAATCCATTATGATAACTTATTCACTGTTTTTTGTTCGGCTTTGATTTTAAGGCATGTATGACAAATCTTTTTTTTTTTTTTACCAAATTGATGTTGTGGAGATGATGTTCATAAGGCTGACTGATAAGGCACTATATTTACTTTTCTTAATAAAAAAATAAGTGCTGTTTCCCAAAAGAACATTTTGCTAGCATGATGTGAGATTGGTGAGATCACAATGTACAGCACATGAGCTCTGTTTCAGTGCCTATACTAATTGACACACAATGCTTATTCACTATCATATATGTAGTGGAAATATTTTTCATATAAGCATATCAGTGGTGAGAGAAAGTCTGCAATATGTCGGGTTAAGAAAACAGGGCAAAAAGTCAGGACAAGAAACAATGGTAGTCAGACAAGTGTTATCCACAGGTGTATGGACAAAATGACAGTAATGAATAGCCAATTCATTAAAAGAAAATAGAAAAGGGTACAGAATTTTCAGTATGTCAGTTGCTGTGCAGACTGTATTGGCTTTGTTACTTTGATTTAATAATAATAATAAAAGTCTATTTTCCACATCTCCTAAACTTTGACTGAGTGTTCTACTTTTTGAAAACAACATTTCATGACGTCACCTAAACGCTGAGCATAGAAGTGATGTTTATTGGCACGAAATCAAATCCAGTCTACAGCTGCAGGTGTTCTGGTTTGTAGGTAACTTGGATCAGCTGAAGGTTTTTGTAGTGAAGTGGGCTGATCTGCAGCACTGTGTAATAAGCTGCACAGAAATACACAGCACTGTCGCTCACTAAAAAACTGTTTATGATGAAAGTGCCGTTTTTGCTCCCATCGCCACTCAGCTTGATTTTGCTGTCAAATTCTTCCTCTGGCTTTGAGAACGCATTTAAAAGGTATCCCATGTATTTAAATCCTGTGTCCTGGTTGTGTTTGTACCATAGTATTTGATTATAGCTCTGTACAGTGTGTGCACATTTGATCTCAGCAACCTCGTCTTGATATTTTATGAGATCAGGAGGATTATGGACTATAGAAACAAACACCAGAACCTGTGAAGAGCAAAAGAGAGTGGCCAAAATTGAAGTAGTTTGTTTAGGTCCGCAAAGGTTTTTTTTTTTTTTTTTTTTTTTTGCATGCACATTTTATGAAATATCATATATAAATATATTTACCTGGAAGGCACAATAGTGAGGCAGAAATTATGATGAGTACAGAATGCATGCTTAGTTTCTGTACTCTCTGTCTGTGTGTGTCTGTCTGTCTGACTTTCACTCTGCTAAGAATTAGGAATTAGGATAAAAGAGAGTGGAAGAGTGTCATCCATCCTCCACTTCCTGTCTGAAGCATGGCAAGTCTGTAATCTATTTATTACATTGCTTTTTTTCTGATGAAATGGCTCCCTCTAGCTTATTACAGTAAAATGCTTGGGGAAATGTTCTTATTGTGTTCTGTAAATAATTAAGCAAGATAATGCTGTAATAATGCCGACAAGTAGCTATTGTCGATATTACTGGAAAAAACTGCATGAAACTGCAAATTATTTATTTGCAAGAACAAACTACTGTAATATCAGCTTTTAAATTAAAAGTAATGATTGATGTTAAAGACTCCAGGAGGCAGCAGTTCTAGAAGAATGATACTAGGTTTGATGTTATTTCCAACCTTTGGACTCCTCAAAAACAACAACATAGTTTATACTGTAATCAGTATGCTTAATGGTTTTTCTTATCATTGTACTGTATGTAATGTATTTGTCTGTAACCATGATTTACAACTGTATAGATTTGTTTGACGATACCCGCATTTTTGGTGTATCATCCACCAAAGTCCAAAGTATATAGTCCAAAGTATACTGAGCTGAGAGATATCATTAATTCCTGCAACTCCTGTGAATAAACAATAAAAGTCATCTTTTAACAAATAAGTATCAGCTGTTTATTGTCCTATTTTCATTTGATAGACATGTATAGCAGTTTTATCATTACAGAAGATTTTTTTCCAGTTTTTAGTTACCTCAAGTAGGATGAATGAAAAAGACTAAAGCTCTGATCAAGATGACTCTCAATAATAAGACTACAGACTGCTCTACAGACTGCTCTAGAGACTGTATAAGATTATTCAGATTCAGGTCAGTGATGTATGATATGACATCATAACTCCACCCAAAGAGACAGTGCAAAAATGCATCATTTCTAATCTTTGTATGAATGATGAGCACTCGTTCCCATGACAAAACTGAGGATAAACATATACAGTAGCACATATCATTATTATAAGTTAATTCACTGTTTATTGTTCTGCTTTGATTTAAAGGCATGTATGACAATTTTTTATTATCAAATTGATGTCATGAAGATGATTCTCATAAGGCTAATTGATAAGGCAGTATATTTACCTTTATTAATAAAAATGATATACTGTTTTCCAAAAAAAAAAAGTATTTCTTCTCAGGCGCCTAAATGCTTAGAATCTAAGTGTGGTTTATTGGCACTAAATCAAATCCAGCCCCCAGCGGCAGGTGTCCTGGTTTGTAGGTAATGTGTGATTTTTAAGATTTAGAGTACTTTATTAATCCCTGGAGGGAAATTGTTTCTCTGCATTTAACCCATATGGGACATGACACACAGAAGGAGGCAGCTATTTTTCAGTGCCCAAGGAAGCAGTGCTTGGGGGCAGCACCTTGCTCAGGGTACCTCATTGGTACCTTGCTGATCGTGGGATTCAAACTTGCAATCTTCTGATTATAAGGGCACTTGAAGATGAAGGTTTTTGTAGTGAAGTGAGCTGATCTACAGCACTGTGTAATAAGCTGCACAGAAATACACAGCACTGTTGTTCACTGAAACACTGTTTCTGGTCAAAGAGACGTCGTTTCTCCCATCACTACTCAGTTTGATTTGGCTTTCAAATTCTTCCTCTGGCTTTGGGTAAGTAGTTGAAATGTATCCCATGAGTGTAAATCCTGTGCCTTGACTGTATTTATAAAACAGTATTTGATTATAGCTATTATAGCTATCAAAGATATCCCATGTATTTAAATCCTGTGTCCTGGTTGTGTTTGTACCATAGTATTTGATTATAGCTCTGTACAGTGTGTGCACATTTGATCTCAGCAAACACATCTTCATTTGTTACGAGATCAGAAGGATTTTGGACTACAGAACAAGCAATAATACCTGTGGACAGAAAAAATAGAGCATTTAAAGTGTGCAAGATAAAGTAATCCATTCAAATATGCATGTAGATTTTATAAAATATCATATGTAAGGATATATTTACCTGTTGTCTCTGGGTTGTTTGTGTTGCTGCATTTTGAAATCAAATAAAAGGTAGTACGAGTATACATCCCCTACTTCCTATCTGAGGCATGGCAGTACACTGTTTTTTACACTGAGTTTTCTAATGAAATGGGTCCCTCTAACTGATTACAGGAAAATGTTCAGCAAAGACTTTATTGTCGTGTTATATGAATAGTTAGATAAGTGAACGCAATAACAATTTGCATAAGTGCCTATTATTTACATAATTCAAAAAATATAAATTAAATATCAAATCATATATTTGTAAGAACATTAATATTATTGCAGAATTTAAATTCTAAATGATACCTACTGATATTAAAATTGAAGCATTTGGGGTAATATACATACATTAGTCAAGTCTCCTTTATCGATATAACATATTTAATCTTGGCCAAAGTGATGCACATAATCTCAGCTAAATCTAAGCAACAAAATAAAAGACAAATATTAATAAAACAAGATAAAAAAAAATCAAATAAAACACAAAAAAGATCCGATCATTTGTTAGCAGGGGACACATGTTGCCAGTTTAGCATTACATACTGTACAATACACTAATATCTCTAAAATGCTTAAACCTATAAACCTAGAACAATTGTTTATAGAACAATTATGTGGGGTAGTGAGGAGTTATGTTTCTTGGATGATGTGGTGTAATAACATTTTATACCACAGTACTGTTGAATTCTCCATTCTGATTGTTCAGAAGCTGTTAAATAATTTCTATAAGAGCCTGGTTCTGACGCTAGTTTTGGATGTAAGGTTTATATTGATGCACTAATTTTGATACAGTATTGCTTTTATAGTAACAACACACACAGGGACTTGTATGGCAGATGTTGCACATGAAGGGATAAAAACTATATGTAAGTGTTGAAGTGATGAAGTGTTCTGTAAGGAGATGTTTATCTAACGTTTATTGAAGGCGTCACTATTGTCAGCACTGTAACTTTTAAAGATGATTATCATAACCATTGCAGTTAACAGTAACTTTTTAGCCCTCTGTTATATTACTGTACATTAACTTTCATATTGAAATCATGTATTTATAACATGGCTATGTCTATGTCAGGAAGCAGGATTTAGGTAAAAAAAAATGGTGCTTTGCAATATAAAGCTTATATTTCAAGTTAAGACTCTACTGTACAGAAGTGAAAAGAGTGTTTTTTGATTTGTTGTGCCATACTGCCCTCTTTAGGTGTCTATACTCCTTCCTGAGACATGCACATATGTTTTTGTACAGCTCTGCTCTGTGGTTATAACACTGTGTTCTCTCACAGCACAGAAATACACAGCTCTGTCATTATACTCCACATCTTTCACCGTAAAAGAGCCACTCTCAGCAGCTGTTTTAGTAGCTGAAAATTTGTTTTGATTAAATTTTCCAAAGTCTGGTTCGCTATAGATGGAAGTGTACACTATGAGCTCCATACTCTCTCCTTGATATTGACGATACCAGTACATCTGATTGTGAAGTGCACTCTTGGTGTGTGAGCAGTTTATTGTTGCTGATTGACCTATTTTAGCCAAGAGAAAATAGGGCTGAAAGACATCATTTGCCACTGCAGCTCCTGTGAATAAACAGTAAATAAAGTCGTCTTTTAAAAAATAAGTATCAGCTGTTTATAGTCCTATTTTGATTCATAGGTATGTATAGCAGCAGTTATTGTTACTGTTGTTGTTGTTGTTTTCATTACCTTGAATCCAGTTGAGTGACAGAAAAAAGGTTAGAACTCTATTCATGGTGACTCTTAATAATGAGACCAGAGACTGACCCAAGACTGTGTAAGATTCAAATGCTAATCAGTGATGTACTGTATGATGTGACATTATAACTCCACCCACAGAGACTGAAAAAAAAAAACAGGAAAATGGAGGATAAACAGGTAACAAACCATTATGATAGGAAGTATTTATTATTTATTGTTCCACTTTGATTTAAAAGCATTAATTACTTTTTTTTTATTTAATTAATGTCATGAAGATTATATTCATACGGATAAATGATAAAATACAAGCCTATATTTACCTTTGTTTAAAATAAAAAAAAAGCAATTGTTTCCAAAGGAAAATTTTAATTACACAGAAAAGGAAGCTCAAGATTGCCCCCTTCAGGTGTCTCCATTTCTTACTGACCCATGCACATACTGTATGTTTTTGTACAGCTCTGCTCTGTGGTTATAACACTGTGTTCTCTCACAGCACAGAAATACACAGCTCTGTTATTATACTCCACATCTTTCACTGTGAAAGAGCCGCTCTCAGCAACTGATTTAATGGCTGAGAATTTACTTTCGTTGAACTTTCTAAAGTCTGGATTGCCAAAGGTGTTAGTGAGCACTATGAGCTCCATACTCTCTCCTTGATATTGACGGAACCAGTACATCACATAATAAGTCGAGCCCTTGGTATGTGAGCAGTTTATAGTGGCAGATTGACCCATTTTAGTCCAGATAATGTCAGGCTGAGAGACATCATTTGCCCCTGCAACTCCTGTAAATAAACAGTAAATAAATAAATAAATGCATATTTTATATTATAATAGAATATTTTATGAAACAGTCATATTACATTTATAATCCTCGTTTCAGAGATTTTATTTACCTTGAATCCAGTAGATTGACTGAAACACGAGAATAATTCTGATCATGTTGACTCTTGATGACGAGGCTTCTGAAATAAGGATTGAGAAATATTGAGAAAAACTGAAATGCTGAGGTGATTAAAATAACACAGCTGTACATAAGATTTTCCAGATTCTCATCAACAATGTATAATGTGATATCATGGTTCCACCCACAGACACAGGGTAGAAATACACCACTGATCCTGTTTGCTTGTCAATCTGAGAATAAAAAGTTAACAAATGTTGCACTCTCAGAGACACGACTTAGTTCTCCTTTTTTCAGGCAACTTTATTTCTCCCAGTTCAGGGTTGGAGTTACACAGAAACACAAGACGTTTTTCTTTTCACATTCACATTCACCATGTATGGATTATTATTATTCTTTTCACTTTCACATTCACCATGTATGGATTATTATTTCCACCTGAGAGAGAGAGACTATGTAATGCGCATGAACTTGCCCGGCAAGCCATTGCGGACGATGGGCTCAAGCAGAGGCGCACGTACAATGCTCATTCACGCGGCAGAGACTTTGGGGTGGGAGAGCGTGTATGGGTGTATTCCCCTGGGAGGAAAAAAGGGCTGTCTCCCAAATTGATGCCACAGTGGGTGGGGCCATGCATCATACTGGGCAAGCTCTCAGACGTGGTTTACTGGGTACAGTTGGCGGGGCGAGCACGAGTGGTGGTGCTCAACCGGGACCACCTCGCACCCTACCAGCCTCATGCCAAGACCTGCCAGAGCTTATGGGAACGAGGGGAACCACAGCACATTGTGTGTGAGCCTGTTTCACCTCGACGGACAATTAGGCGCTCCCAATGCCAGCACCAGCTGCCTCCGCGTCTTAGAGACTGTAAGTTGCACTAAAGTGCCTGGGGACAGCCACTTCTTGGGAGGGGGCAGTGTAGCGAAGCTATGGGAAGGGACGGGGTGTAGGAACCAAACAGAGCCAAAATCAAACAGAACCTCTGTGACGTTCTCAATACGCCACAATGCAGCTAATTGAG
>JAOVYU010000002.1:19450214-19461281 GCA_025674565.1 Synodontis membranacea
GCCGGTCCCAAGCCCGGATAAATGGGGAGGGTTGCGTTAGGAAGGGCATCCGGCGTAAAAACTCTGCCAAATCGGACGTGCGGACAAGAGATCCGCTGTGGCGACGCCTAGTTGGGAATAGCCGAAATGGAGAGGAGGAGGAGGAGGAAGTGATAACACACAAGAAAATGCTTTGTGGTATTTCCGCAATATTAAATGCAACTGTAAAGCAATAAAAAGTATTTATCCTTTTCAAATTCATTAAAAATGGTAATCATTGGTAAATTGCTAGGAGAAGAAAGAGGCTGGTTATAGCTGTTAAAACCCAAAGAGTCTTTGTATAATAACTTGTTGGTAATTATTGGTAAATTGCTGTGGTATAAGAGGAATAAGACACTTTTGAATGTGCCGTTATTGGAAAATAATCAAAGCCTGGCTGATTTTGCTTTGAGTCGGCTGGCATCACACGACCCCATCATTGATTATTTTGCTAATACATCACACCCAGTTGTATTTTATTCTAGACATATATTGTTGAAAGGATTTAATTAAAGCACTAGGCATTCATAGAGGTCATTAAAATTTAAACATCTCAAATGTGAGAAAATTGTCTTCAGAGACACGCTTTGAATATTTATTGTTATCAAATAACTTAATAGCAAATAATTTATTCATGTGCAGTGTATTTGCTTGCCATCCTTAAATATGCATGCCCTCAACATATTAACAGCTAATGGTCCTATGTCCTGGTATCACCGAGTGTTGAAGAACTATCAGCCAAATCACATTATCCTGCCAATCGTTCACTGATCACTCACACCTTGGGCGAGTTCAGTGATGGTACCAGTACCTAATGCTAGCCTAACAAATGCTTACAGAGCTTTTGTTAGTGCAAAGCATTAGCTAACAGAATCGTCAACTCGTATTACCATTATTCTGAGAGGCACGCGAAATCAGCATCACCTTCAGCGTTTTGATTGAAACTAGCAAAGGAACGAATTCTACAAAGATGTTAACCTCAAATGCAGGCACAATGCTGCATTCGCTGAACACTATAAGTTCATGTTAAAATAATTTATATTTCTGACCAAAAGTTACAAATCTTTTTTCAATGATTTTCAAGAAAACCACCAAGTTCATGTGTTTACCATCGAAGTGAGAGGAGGATGCACAGTGCAGGCACAGGAAGTTTGTGAGAAGCAAAGTGTTCAATAAACAATATTGTACTGTAGTTAACACTGCACGCTGAACTGTTTCCTGCTTCACCTAATTAATGTCACTATTTAAGTTTCCTTTTTTTTTGCCAGGCTATTGCTTGTAGTCATGCGTGCCATGTTATAATTTAAAGTCTTTGCATGTTTTTGCACAGTTTCTATAGTTCATATTAATGATTCTTGTTTTCACTGCATTGTTTGTACTTTCTGCAATAAATTACCTGCACTTGCATCCGCCTCTGCTTCCAATTCCGTACATTCTTTAGGATGTACAGTACAAATTACACAAGCTGTAATTTTTCACAGCAGAATGAATATCCACAAAATATACACACGTAAACTGTTCTCTATTAGACTGTGTTGATTAGTGTCATAAAACGTATTAAAAGATCTCACCAGCCACTTTAATAGGAGCACCTGTGTCTTTTTCCGATCTTTATCTGTCCAGTTTCAGTGTATCTGTGCCCACTATAGCTTCAGATTTCTGTTCTTGGCTGGCAGGACCGGAACCCGATGTGCACTTCTGCTACTGTAGCAGATCTGCCTCAAACCTCAATGTGTCGTGTGCCCTGAGATGCTTTTCTGCTCACCACAGTTGTAAAGAGTGGAGTTCAAACCATTATTGTCTGACATCTCTTATCAGAAAGGCATTTCTGCCCACAGGACTGTTTCTCGCTGGATGTTTCGCGTTTGCAGTAGACTTACACATCACTCTCGCACATACCTTCTTGCATCAGTCTCACCATACACTTACGTGTGCATTGAAATTTAGCGGTTATAATATCTTACCAGCCAAACCAGCACAAATCGGCAGAAACGCTACACAAATTAATGGCCTTATGGAGGAGCTTAATCTTTCATTGTTGGAGAATTATGTTGTGACAATTAGTAATTCAATCTGTAATTAATACTGTAGATATGCATTGCACTGACAACCAAGCAGAGAATTTTATGCGCTGCCACATATTTACACTGTCAGATTTTATGCCTTGTATGTGCAGTTCTGATGATATGCGAAGTCTGGTTGACGTTGCAGCGCATCATGCCTCATATACTACTTTTCGCGGAGCTATCTGCCATTATGTGGTGTCACCATTCAAATCACAGAGGACAATATTCATCAGAGGACGATAATACTGAAGGTCACTATCCACTCCTCATCTCAGCTGAAGTGTGGGGGGGGAGCACAAGTGTGGGATAGCAGGCATGCTCTATCTGTTGAAAGATTCTCTTGTGGCTATAAATTGGCTTTCAGAAACAGAGAAGACACCCCATTGTCCTTTACCTTTGAGGTTGCATGTCATTTCTCAGTAGCTCGCACTTGGGCAGATTAAGGTCAAGTGGTGCGTTTTGTCTCTCCTTTGAGTGGAGAGTGAGAATCTGAAGTCATGTACAAGAGCTTTCCCATCCATCCCCAGTGCTTCTCTGAAGATGCGGCTTGATAATAGCATGTTGGCTGAGAGCCAGAGCTCTTCTTCAGACTGCACTATGCTTATACATCTCTCTTCAGCTTCTTGTTGATGAACGAGCTCAAGCGTGAACTTTATGCAGCAGTTTTATGGATTTCTTCTCATTGATCAAAATCCATTTTGTTTGGTAAATAACAGCAAGGTTTATTCAAAATAGCTGATGGTTTATTTTGCCATGCATATCTACTAGTCAGTATTTTAACCTTGCCTAGTTTAACTTTATGGACTATTTGATAGGCAGTTAGTTTATTTGTTACTGGATGTTTCACAGAGTATAATGCATTGTCATTAGGTATTAGGTATACTATCATACATGAATTGATGAAAAGGGAGTGTTTAAATACCAACAAACGCATATGCAATAAGCACAATGAATATTTACATTTAAGTCATTTGGCAGACGCCCTTATCCAGAGCGACTTACATATATCACATTTTTTTTTTTTTAATACAACTGAGCAGTTGTGGGTTAAGGGCCTTGCTCAAGGGCCCAGCAGTGGCAGTCATGGCGAGGCTGGGATTTGAACTCACGACCTTCCGGTCAATAGTCCAGTGTCTTAACCCCCGAGCTACCTCTACCCCCATATTTATACTTAATCTGATGCAAAGTACTGTACTTCAGATTAGGAAAGAAAAGAGGTAATTTTATCAGGTTGCATTATTTTATTGCTTAATTACATGTCATGAATTATTTGTAAGATTGACTTACTGTACTTCACGAGTTTCACTTTGCACCTGCATAATCACATCTGGGTACTGTAGGTTTGTACCTAAGAACCGCTGCTATAATCATAAAGACTGCCCTGTGATCATCCCAGGACTCTTATTCAAATTATGCTCATTAATAAACATCCTTTCAACACAATCAGTACTGTTTGTCTTTACTCTTCTACAACTATATACATTTATCAGTTATAATACCGCTATCCAGCATCACCCAGCAGACCTTTTGAGTCTGGTTCCTATCAAGGTTTCTTCAACATGTCATCTAAGGCGGTTTTTCTTTGCCGTTGTCATCTCAGCTCTCAAGTGGCACAACAGAAAAGCATCTGCGAGATCACAACTTGAATCCTAACAATGCCACAGCTATATGTATATGGCCAGAAGGGCCAAGGAAGCAAAATTGGCTGTGCTCTGTGTGTGGGAGGGATTGCATATACCCTCTTTCCCTGTCAATCAGAGCAAAACTAGCCAATCGTGGGTGTCTGTGAAATCATGTATGCACAAGAGGGTAGATAGCGCTTTCCAGTGTATGTGTGTTACAGTATGCTGCATGATGCATGTCACCTGAGGAAACCTGTGTTTCACCCTTTCCAGTTAGTACAGTAGGTGTCATATAATAGCTGTTATATAATAGTGAAGAGCTGGCTAGTGGGTGGGGATTTTTTAAAACTAAAAAAAGATGAGGCAATATTTCAAATTTTATGGATCATTTATAACAAAATGAAAAAAAAAAAGGCTTTGGGAAACTTGCTACTATGGGACTATGGAAAGGAGTTTCTCATCTGATAATTTCTTGAATAAGGAGACTAACATCAGCAGGTTTCAGATTTAAGGGTAAAAATGAGCACCCCACTTTTTTGTACATTAAACATAAGAACGAACCGTGCCTGACACTTACAATTTTATACCCACTCTCAATAATACTGAAATTGCAATCCTCTTCTACTTTTTGCCTCATACAATAGAATCCTCTGTCTGCAAGGCCCTTTGGGGTGGAGGACCGCTAAACCCCAGAGTGTGAGCACTCCAAGGCCTCTTAAATGACACACATTATCACCTGCTTAGGAATGATGGAGCACTTCTCATTAACCATAGTGGCAGCTTCACTGGCACAAGAGAGGAGAGGGAGAAAGAGCTCAGATTACCGATGGGGCTCTGAGGTAGGATCCTGTTACTGCATTTTGGAAAGCCTACACAGAACTGCTGAGCTTCAAGTTTTATCGCCTACATAATATGCAGTCATTATCTCTAATGGTTCTCAAGCCCTGGTGTGCTGCTGTTTTTGGCTGCAAAGTTCCCTGAAGCCCAGAGCTCAGAGCAAACATCAGACGATGCAGAGAGCCCAGAGGCACACAGGTGGTCTCAGCCTGCAGATATTATGCTTAGATCATGTGCATTTTTGAGAGCATAGGGCAGAGCGCAGAGTTTTGGCTGGGTTCACTAAAATCCTTGCTTGCCTTTTCCGTTTGTAAATCTTTCAGCAATTCTTTCAACTGGAAGGACTCCAAATTTTTCACCTTTGTGTGGCATTGTACTAGAGGTATAAGATATAATTTTGATCCAAAGTGATATCTAAAATTTATACAAGAGCACTGTTTTAATTCTGATTGGTCAGTATCAGTAGTTCTCCCTTGACAAGCAATGTTTTGCGTCAAGTGGTTTTCTTCTGGCTCTCTATGTGTTTTTGTTCATTATGGCACATTTTGCCTGTTTAAGTCCTGTCTCTGCCCCTGTCCTGACACTGGTGTTTTAATCGACCGTACACACCTGTTCTGTGCTGCTACAGTACTGTATGTTGTTACTTTGCCATTTTATATCCTCTAGGTGTCACTGTTCTTTGCAAAGTTTCGGCAATTGTATCCATGTTATCGCTCTTTGTTCTGACCAGTAGCCGTGTATTAGTGTACGTATTTGGCTAAGCCCGCGTCTTTACCCCTGCTATATATTATAACCAAGATTTCTGCGTCTTGTTTTATTGTACACTATATGGACAAAAGTTTGTGGACAAATGACAAATCACAGCCATATGCACTTCTTCCTCAAACTCTTGCCACAAAGTATGAAGCACACAGTTGTCTAGAATGTCTTTATATGCTGTAGAATTACAGTTTCCCTTCACTGGGACTAAGGGGTCCAAACCTATTTCAGCTCTTAGCTGTGTACAAAGTGAGCTCCATGAAGACATGGTGTGCCAAGGATGGAGTGGAAGAGCTTGAAAGTCCTGACCTCAACCCTGCTGAACACCCAGGCCTCCTCACCTAATATCAGTGCCTGACCTCAATAAGGCTCCTGTGGCTGAATGAACACAAATTCCCACAGCAATGATTTTCAAAATATAGTGGGAAGTTTTCCAAGAAGAATAGAAGTTATTATAACAGCAAAGGGGGACTACATCAACACAACACTGGGATGCTCAACAAGCACATATGGGCATGATTTTCAGGAATTCATGTCTTTATCTATACATTGTATGGTCTAATAATGTGTCATTCACATTGACCTTTATGTTGGATACACCACATAATGTAAGTATAATTAAAATAAGAGATAAGAATATAATCATTAATATGGTGAAGTTTTAAGCAGAAAGATGCTTGAATATATTTTTAAGGAATGAGTCTCCAGTGTTATTACTTTGTAACAGTCAAAGGTGGACCTTTCCATCACGGAAGAGTCTTCAAGATGGAAAATGTTCTGTTTTATAATCCTCTGTAACTGGCCATGCTGTGCTTTTCTCCATCATTATCTCTAAGAGAGAGAAACATGAAAGGCTGTGGAAGGAATGGCTGTTTATAGCTGCTATAATATAAGTGTCAATAGGAACAAGTTGTTCTATCATCTTTTAATGGATAGAATGTATGATATTGTAGCGTTCTTCGTCACGCCGAACACAGTGGAGATCAGACAAGAGAGTTTTTTTTGTCCCCAATGTAAAATGGCTAGGGTGCTCTTTTATTGCCTTAAAGCATGGGTACAACAGAACACATCAACTGAAAGGAATAAGGCCACATAAGAGCTTCAATGAGCTTAACCAAAACACACCAAACCGGCTGAGGCTGTTAAACTATCCTGCTTGGGCCAGGAGGGTGAACCTTGAACCACGCCCCCCTGGCATAGACTCCATTAAAACGGGGAGCAGGGGATGATGGTCACTAGCCATCACCCCGCCCACCGTTACAATATGTTCTCTAGTAATACATTGAAAAAGTTGCTAGCATTGGCAAATTGCTGTGGTATAAGAGGATTAATACCATATCACTTGGGGGAAGATGTTATCGGAAATAATAAACTTTAGGGTGATAATGGCTCGCCAATTTGCACTGCTTGCATCACACCATTGTATTGTTCATTATTTTCCTAAAACAACATGGCTTTGCAGACAGACAGATGTGAGTAAGCAAAAGAAAAGACATATCTATTTTATCAAGCATTTATACCGTAAAGCCAGAGTAGTTCCGCTCCTCTATTTTCACCCTCCTCTGTTCCTCCTGTGCTAGGCTGCATGACTGGCATGTCACAGTTCAGGTTTTACACACTGCAGTCCCAATCGCTTTTTCTACTTCCATACTTTTTTCCTGCACACTTTTGAGTGTTCAGGGCAATCTCGCAAATGCAAGTGGGACCAAATAGGATGTAATTGCTGTGGTGGGATGATTACAACTGAAAACTAATGGTTTCCCAACACCAAGGTCAGCCAGGGTTTAATTAGAAGAAACACAATCAGCGTCACTTCCCTCACACTCGCTTGTCGCCTGGTTCTCTGCCAAGACCCAGCTCCCTAAAATAAATGGGGTACCGAAATGAAGTCGCTCCCTTTCTGTCAGAACTGGGATTGTTTTGTCAGATAAGCTCCTGAGGGGGTTTGTTTATAAATGGAGCACCCCGACTCATCTGATACACATTTGATACACATGCATTTCTTTTATGTATGTAAACATTTTAACGTCTATTGTAATTGTTGTCTATTGTAAAACCTAATTAATTGTTATACAATCTAGATCTATAAATTTCCAAAAATTAAATTAAATTAAATTTTATTTTATTTTATTTTATTTTATTTTTTCAAATCAAACCTTTCTGTAGACAGACTGTTCTTAATCACCTCTATTATCCATCTCTACTGTCCTCCTCTGTTAAGTGCAACTGGTGAATAGAGCTCTAAATGCATAAGACACGGAGCAAAATGAGCCTCTCTCAGGAATCAAATCAAATCTGGGAGCTGTCCACCTCAGTGAAAGGCCTCTGTAGCATTAACAAGCATGGATCAGACAGTGCAATTGAAATGTAATTCCTTTTCTGACCATTAGCTTGTCCGGTTTTCTATTTGGGTTTTTTCTCTTCTTGCTCTCCCTCATGCCTTAGATTAATTCATTAATTCACACCAAACCTGAATTATATTTCACTTTACCTTCTCAAATCGAATACATTAACAATTGCTTTTTCACTCCGAGAGGAGGGAATTCAGGATTACCGTAATTCTTTGCCTTTTGTCTTCATGTTTTATTTATGGTCAGCGATTTTTGTGAATCAGCGACCCAATGATGCAAATCAATGTAAGTTGTATTGACCAAGCCTGACTCTACAACCTTTCCCCTTCTATTTTAGCCCGAATGTTCATGCTGACTCTTAATGAAGGTCCTGAGCACACAGGACACAAAGCATTCAATATCTCCATTACAGCCCTCATTATACAGGTTTTTTTTTTTTTTTTTCCAGCTTAGCTTGTTCTGCTAACATGACTAGTCGAAGAAAAGGTTCTAATCCTTTAAGAGCGGATTCAAAATGCATCTTGCTCAGCCCTTTGGCTACTTGTTGAGGCTCGTCGACCTTGATTTTGCTGACATGAGGCCCCTTAGCTCAGCCATGCATACACACTTGCATGCACAGGTTTCTCGTCTCAGTCTTTCCTCACACATTTGGGGCCTGGAGACACAAGACAGGTCCTGTTTAAAATGCAAGGTGTTTCCTGTGGTGCGTATCGATTGGTTGAAGTTGCCCAGGTCCCACACTCCCTGGCAGCGGCAGCCATTCATCACGTCAGACAGCCATGACTGGGGATTCAGGCTGCCACAGTCCTGTCATTACTGCCCAGAGCAACGCCACTTCTCTGACTTATGAGCTCAACGCCTCCATTTGTTTCTATGGAGGTGACTCTCCGTGCACAATTACGTGTGCATAACACAGGTTTTCACGTGAGATTTGTCGATGAAAAGTAAAGGACAGTGTCCGTGGTATCATCATGCACGTTTAAAATCTTTTAAATTAACCATATGCTGGTTGTCTGGGTGCCTGAGTGTGTCCTTAAGTGACAACTGAAATTAAAAAGAATTTAATAACTGCTTTAATTGGATGTCTCTCAGGAGGGTTCCATTTCCCCATATATATTCTGCTGCCGAATATTTTGAGACCACCCCATCATTTGACTCTAGTTTGAATAATGATTTATGAGAGGTTTATTATATGAATCATGCTGAATTGTTTTCCATAACATTTGAATAGATAGCAGTCAGTATTCATTCAAGTGTGCATTGAATTCTCGAAGACATTTGATTGATCAATTCTGAAACCATTGGTAGACATATGTCCTGCTGTACAGTTGCCTGAGGTTAGGCATGGCAAGGACGAGGAATGGTTCAGCGTCGCATTCCTGTTAAATAACCTTTGACAGAAGGATTTTATTGTCTCTCGGGGCAGGATGTAATCAGATGTGAGGCAGAGCCACACTGAGGTAAATAGGACATGGCTCCGCGGGTGAGAAATCTGCCCTTGCACACATTCTCTCTCTCTCACCCTCCCTTTCCATCTTGGGGTTTCATGCTCTCCGCTATTTTCTGTTTTCTCTCTTCAACCTTTTTTTTTTTTTTTTTCAGAGGGCAGAGCCTGGTAATTGCTCGAATGCCTCCCCATATTCACTCTATTCGCCTCTCTATGGATGCATCCGCCGTGCTGACATCCAGAAGCAAATCCCATCCAGGGAAGGGAGGCTCACTGGGGCGATTCTCTAAATTCATTGCAGCGTAATCCTCTCAGGCGCTCAGACTTGCCCTGACTCTCCCGCTGCCAGGGGCCCGGCCCCATTAAGCCGCTCCTGCTCACTCTTATTCCCAGCTAAAACGTCCTTTTTAGACCTAGCTGCTGCGCTTTTGTCTTTCCTGGTTCCGGCTGTGGCAGACTGAGAAATCATGCCCTTGCATGGTTACTTATAAATGTGCATCTCCATTCACGGGACATGCCATCTTATGGCCCGCAGAGAGGGAGAGGCTTGAGACTTATTGTCCTGCATTACGCTAAATGACAGAGGCTGTCTGAATGACGAAGGATGAGACACATTCAGGTTGTGTGCTGCTATTTGTGAGTGTTCGAGGCAGAGGCACAGAGATGGTGGGCAAAGCCAGGAGACACAGAGAGCAATTTGGCTGAAAGAACTCCTGCCTAAAAGAGAGATGGTGTGAAGGAGGCAGAGGAAAGGCACAGCGCTTTGTTTGTAGTGTGCACATTTCATGTTGTCCTTGGGCCCTGTTCTGCTTCATTACCCCCCTGACATGGACAGGCTGCTCCCTGGACAGCCATAAAGACATGAGTGTCCTCTCTCTAAAGACAGCCTGAGCCAGACTATATCTTGCTCCCCCCTTGACTAGACAGACACATTTGCCCCACCAGCTCTCATCTCCCTGGAAACTAGATTCGAAAATGGGGCTAGTTATTTACAAGGGAATGTGTATGGAATTTAGAGTACTGTATTTTCTATAATACTATCATAATAAGATGGGTTTTGTTTGGGTTTTAAGAAGACTCCACATTTGTGGTATTCATATATTTACAAATTTAAAATGTTGACGAAATGTTGGCAGGAAGCTTGGTTTGCACTCAATGCTAAGTGCAAATATGTCATTTAAGTCACATTATTTTTTTTTTCAATTTAGTTCAGGAATACCAACATTTCTCTCAGATTGGTATTCCTGATAGTTCAGTCTCATTTCCAGTGATGCTGTATCTTTACATTGTTTGTTTTAAAGACTAGGTAGATAAATTGTCAGCTTCAGGCATTAGCTAGCTTATATTCAGCATCCATATTTCCTCAGTTGCCTAGCAACAGCTTTGTCAAGGCGTGAATGGTAAGCGTATTGCATTATGTTTAAACCAAGATATGTTTAACTAGGAGTGTTGTACAAAGATATGATTTAAATTCGATATGTTCATTAGCTTCACAGTTCCCTTGATCAGCACTGGCATTTCTCGCCGAATGCAAGGACAAACACTCAAAGTGCTCCTGTTAAGTCGTGACTGTAGACAGGTCGGCAGGTGCGCCGATGCCCAGGAGATGTGCCCACTCTGACCGGCCATTCTGCATGATCTGCCTTTAAAGAACGAGTGCCACCATGCCACAGGATGACTTGTCACCAGGCTGCAGTCTATGAAGATCCCCCTGCTGATTGATGACATTTGCTGGCTCGCATCCTGCTCCTCTTGACGAAGCCCCTATCGCTCAGACCAGCGTTTGTTCAGATTAAGTAGGTGACCCGTTGTCTTTGGGAGATGCACTTTGGCAAAGCTTCAGAATATTAAATGTCCAGATCATATCGGTCGTAGCTGTGACATTGTATTGGAAGAAGTGCTCCCTCTGCTCTCCAGCAGTACTTCAGATCAGATGAGTTCTGAATTCTGAATTAGATCCTGTTACT
>JAOVYU010000002.1:19682451-19693384 GCA_025674565.1 Synodontis membranacea
AACCAAGGTATCTATACTTTTACTTGAGTAAAGAATGTGTGTACTTTTGACACCTCTGTATATATATATATATATATATATATACACACACACATTTATTCTATATATAAAAACATGTTATGTATGTACTTACTGTATACCCTTCCTTCCACAATCATTAAGAGATGAGATGAGACTAGCAGCCAGGTGTTACTAATGAAATGGACAAGATTAGTTAATAATCAAGAAGTGTGACTGTCTCTGTAACAGCAGAATCTTTCGCAGTTTGATGTTCTTGAGCATTTAGGTGTGTGTTTACATCATATTAGGAAAGAAGCCGATCAGCCATGACGTCTGAGGAGAAATTGTTGCTGCTCATCAATCTGGGAGGGGTTATAAGGCCATCTCCAAAAAATGATAATAATAATAAAAATAAAATAAAAATTCACCTTTTTACAATGAAAAGGATTGTTTATCAATGGAAAGCCTTCAAGACAGCTGCTACTCTTTAAAGAAGTGGGAATCCTAGCAAATCCAGTCACCGATTAATGTTCAGATATATAAAGAAAACCCCAAGAGCGACATCGTGTGACCTACAAGCCTCAGAAATCAAATTTAATGTTCATGACAGAAGAAATAGAAAAAGACATGGCTTTCATGAAAGAGTGGCTACAAAAAAAAGCCCATTCTGTGCAAAAACAATATGGCAACACAAGTTCACAAATTCTGGAACAGTGTTCTTTCGACTGATGAACCTAAGGAGGAGATGTTTGGTCATCATGCACAGCAAACACAGCTTATTACAACAAACACCTCAAAATAACTGGGAAGCATGAAAGTGGAGATGTGATTGAGACAACAATGAATTCCATTTTATACCTGAATATACTTGGGAAAAATGTGAGGTCATCTGTCCAACAGCCTAAGCTGGGCTGAAAAAATTGCGTCATGCAAAAGGACAGTGATCCCAAACACACCAGCAAATTGACACCTGAATAGCTAGAGAAATAGAAGAAAGAAATCAAGGTTTTGGAATCAGTCCAGACCTCAAACCTATTGAGATGCCGTGGCAGGATCCCAAGAGAGCTGGTTATAAATTATTGCCCTCAAACATCAATGAACTGAAGCAATGTTGTGAGTAGGCCAAAAGTTCACCAGACGTATAAGAGACCAAAAGAGACTCCTAAAGAAAAATGTACCTGATTACTGTTACTAAAGGTGGTTCTACATATTATTGAACTATGGGGGGTGGGAGAAGGGGTGCTTATTTTCCCCCACCTAGTTTCTGAATATTGATTTAAATTTTGGGAAGAATTCACTACATGTTAAAAACTGTTGTAGATTTTTTTGTCTGGGGTTTGTTGTTTGTTTAGAGAAGTTTGGTGAGGACCACACAATGGTTACTTAGGCCCTAACAAATAAAAACAGAATTTAAGGAGTGTGTATATTTGTTTTCCCATGACTGTATTTGACAGAAAAATAAATAAATAATAGTCATGCATATGTGGGTACGTACAAACATGAATGATAAAGATAAATAATCGTTGTCATGGAATGCAACTTATAAGGCCACTACATAGGATTTTGAGGGTGTCTATTAGCAGAAATGAGTATATATTCTGTACTTATTTTATGGAATTCATAAGTATGCTTTCATTAGTGTATAGTTACCTGTAAGTGTGAATCATTTTGCTTTTGTAAGCTTAGGATGAGCCATTTGTATCTTCATAGATAGCAGGTCCACCTCTATGGAGCCGCAATGTTGCGCCGCTACAGTAACCCAGAACGAACAAAACTCTAGAGAGCACCTTCCACGCTTTGCGTTTTTATAAATGACAGCATGAATCTGGAAGGAAGCGCTGGAAGGAAGATGAATCTGTGTTTGCTAATTTTGTACAGTGGAGGATCATACATAAGGAGTATGAATGTAAGTTCTTGGAAGTGTGCTATGGGCACCTGATGGCCACCGTACATTTTAATAATACATGCTTGGAAAGAGAGGGGGGGTAACGGAGGGACATTCAGGTGGAATCCTACATAAAGGACCTTTAAATCCAAAATTTCTGTCAACACAGAAGGGAATTTAAAGTGGCCATCACAGCCAAGCCCACAAGACGGCCAAGGCCGGAAAATGGAATAACCATACAAAAACAGAATGGATTTTTCAAAATGATTTAAAATATAGATATCTTGACAAAATGTCTTAAATTTTATGGTACAATTTAAGATCTGTGGCCTGGGATATCATTAGACTGTTGAGGATTGTTGCAGATCGTTTTAGAAATATCACTACCCTTGAAAACGGTGCTTCACTTCTTGGTGCAGAGGATTCCATGAAGCAAGAGCCAGCCATCTTAAACAATTCAGAGGTGTGCTAAACCCCTGCCTGAGTACATTTTCATTGTGTGCCATTGAGCATAGGAAACGCCACCATAGCCTCCTATTTAGCTAGTTTTTCTTTTCTTGAGTAAAAGTGGTTAATTCATAACTTTATTCTAAAAAAAAAAGGAAACTATTCATTAATTCATAGTGCCATGTGTGTGTATCTAATATTGGCCTCGAATGGTATTCCATTCCCATGTATTTCCATGTCAGACAGTGGCTCTGGACTTAATACTGCTGCTCACTGAAGTCAATATCGCACAAGAAAGAAATCGGTCTTATTTCAAGTTTAGAATCGTGAATAACTGAGACACGGCTCTCTGTAAGGCGAACTTCATGCTGCGTGTGCAGCTCTCGTGTAACGTTTAAAGAACACTCGAGTCGGTTGTTACATCTGAGGTCTGAATACTGATGTGCACAGGTGCAGTATTGAATTCCTACCACACACACTTAACGCAACTTTGAATATAGCCCAAGGTGTCTAGCATTGGGTAACAAGAGATGAACAGACTTAAACACGCACACACAACATCATTAATCATTAATCATATACAGTACAGGTGTATTGATCTTTTTACTGATATAATTAGAGGGAAGAGAAAAACAGGACGCTGATAAAAGTAAAGAAACTACACAGGGGACAGGATACTGTATAAGAGCTGGATATGCATTATTAAAAAAATAAATATAAATAAATAAATAAATAAATAAAGAGATGTGTATAGAAAAAAATTCCTGAAAAGTAACATCATGAATGAACTGGGGCAAGAATGAGAAAGAATGGCAGAATAAAGTAATTGTAAGTGTTATAGCCAGCTAAGACGTGGCCAAAAAGGAAGCAAACAATAAAAACAAGAAAAGTGGGTGATGAAGGGGATAAAGTAGTGTTATGACCAATAAAAAATGTGTAGAGAGAGTGGGTTAAGAGGAAGATGGCGAAAGAGCAAAACAGATGGGAGGAGAAAAGTAGAATATAAGAACCACACTTCCCAGCCACATACTGACAGACTATAATTTGGATGTTCCAAGAATAGCCAGTAAATGGGAAGGAGGAGAGGAGGGGAAGTTGGGGAAAACATCACAACATACACTTCTCATTCATCAGCATACACACAACACACCCTGAGTGTGTATATATATTATATATGTATATAAAATATTATATATATATATATCATACATATATTATCCCATATCACTCGTGTTCCAGTGAATACTCAGAAGGAGAATGAAGATCCATGTGCAAACTGTACAAACACAATAAGTCCATAATCCATATAACAGTGTCAATAAACAGTCTAGGGTCAAAACACAAGTGAACACAGTAATCAAGGCATAAAGTGTATTTTAATAAGCAAGGTTTATGGAGCAGAGCAATAATGGCAATGCCGAGGTCTACAGCTAAGAGCTTACACGTGGTTTTGTCAAAGTTCCCCACTGAATTGATTTCCATAAGCAGTTTATATAGTTGAGAAGTAGGCGAGACTCACAGAAGTTGTGCTAGAACTCCAGAGAGTCCTTATTACAGTAGCCCTCAATCAGACATGTCCTCTTGTAGTCCATAGTCAAAGATAGTCATAGTATCTTGCTAAGTCACTGATTACCATTGCTGCTCTGTGACCTTATGTTTTAGGGAGGTATGAAGTCCATAGAGGTATAAATATGAGAAAGAGCACCAGCTTTGGTTTTTCTTGGATCTGGGACAGTATATGAGAGTGAACTTTAATCGCGTGAAGAATCTGGGCTGCTGGGAATCACTTGTCTTTGCAGACAAATTCCAGGTTTTATGGTCTGTAAGAATACGAGAAAGAGGTGTTCGGTGCCCTCTAACCACTGCCTCCAATTATCCAGATCTGTTTCTATTGCAAGAAATTCCTGATTTCCAATGTCATAGTTCCATTCAGAAAATCATGAGGAAAAAAAAAAAAAAAACGTGCATGGGGACAGGCCTGATACTGTTCCCTGAAGCATCTACTTCCTTGACAAATGGCAGGGGAATCAACGTACCATAGGCGGCGGTGCTGGGGAATCGGCTCTAAAATTTGTTAGGGGTTTGCTGGAATGCACAATCAGGTGATGTTCCACATGCTCAGTCACTGCAAATGAATATACAAGAATGTCACCAGTATTGCAAATCGATTCAGCAGCTCTTGAAGCACCTTGTTTATGAAAGTCTGTAAGACTGAAGGAATATTAGATATTACCATACCAGATATTACCAGGTATTTGTAGTGTCTCAAGGCCATAATGAACACGGTCTTACACTCATCCCTTTCCTGAAGAGATTATAGGCTATACTGTATGTAAGTCAAGTTTAATGAATACAGGTATTAGCTCCGTGCACCTGTGGCAGCGGACATCAGTGGGTATCACCAAAACGGCATTCAAACTCCATCTTTTTTCTACAAACAACAATTCCTTCTGTGGCAAGAGAACTGGAAGGATGAATGTACCTTTAATATAGGGCTCCCAACATATTCCTAAATGGCCTCGGTTTTATTTAATGATAGAGGACAAATTCTACTATGAGGCATTGATGTACCAGGTTTGATAAACATTGCACACCTGCATTTTACAAAGCTTCATCAGACGCTTTTTATTTATATGACTCACTGTGCTGGCAATATTGCTGCTGTTTTCTTTTCTTTCTTTTTTTTTTTTTAATGTTAGGTTGTGTGGTTAAAATCACAAACATTTCACAGCTTTGTTCTTTTCCCTTTTATTGCTGCCACATAATTTCCCACCTTGACAAAACGTGAATCTGGTTAATAAAGTCACAACTACTCTTTGTCATTTTAGAAAATGAACGCGTGTTGAAAAGGAAAGCCTGAACCGTATACTGTACTTTGATTTGAACAGGAAGGAAGGTAGGAAGTTTGAAGAAAAAAAACTATTTAAGACATTTGTCCTTGCTGTGACCTTGACCCTGTTTTATCAATTGCATAATCTAATCAGTTGGTCACAATCCACGATTGGATCTAAATCCAATGAACATTCAGCCAAGTCCTCGAGGTAGAGGCATGAAAAGTAAAATTAATCATATTCGGTATATTACATTTGCATTTTTAACATTTCTGGGACACAACCCTAGAGATCTACGTGTTGCCCATTCTTCTTCTTGTAAAAATCTGTTATCTCTGTTAAGTTTCCCTGGAAAAACAGACTTGTATTTCTCTGTTGCTCTGTTGCCTGTTCTCTGTGTCATTAGTAATTAGTCATTACTAATATTATTTAAGTTGTGTTTTTTTTTTTTTTCCCTCTGTGCTTTTGTAGTGAATCGATTGTCTCTCTCGCCTCAAGTTCTTCCTCCTGTTCATGTTCACGACAACGGTTCTACTTTGTAGATTTGTAAATAAAGAAATGCTGCAATTATGTCCCATTCTCCAGGTGCCTCCTGGGTATGACTTTACCCTGAAACAGAGCGCACACACTCAACTGAAAACCATTACTCTCCCTTTGCAATATTTGCACAATACTTTTTTCTTTTTAACTGCTGCTGAAACATCGTAAACAAAATAGTATATTGACCACTGTATTTATACTTTCTTCCTGGTTGCTACCACAGTAACTGTTATGTCTGGTATAAGCTTATCTGAATACTAAGTCATAGCAGGTTACTAGGTTACTACATAGTAGGTTTACATTTACAGGTTTATATTTTATTGCCATATTGTTATGTCTTTTTTGCACAACCTGTTACATCTGGCTCTTTAATCAAATGTATTTATGTGTTCTGTGTAGTCTTATGTAGTTTTGTGTTGCTTTTATGGCGCACCATGACCCCGGAGGAAGGTTGTTTCATTTCACGGTGTACTCTGCCAGCTGTATATGGTTGAAATGACAATACAGACTTGACTTGACTGGGCAAACTTTTGATCCATCATGCCTGCTTGGTCAAAAGGTGCAGGCCATTTTTAAGTACCTAGAATAATGAAGATTGTAGCAGATAGCAGAGCATTTTTAAACAAGCTCAGCAGTGAATAACACATGGCTCAGTGTGGGAAAACTACTTAAACAGACCATCACGTATGCCTAATGGTTAGAATGTGTTGAATATGAAATACTCAGAGGAAATTATGCAACACCTACCCAATGGGGAGCATGATGGCAGGAAACTTGACTCCTGACCTCACAAGGTGATATACAGATAGCTCCTTATGGTATACATGTGGTCTGACATGTGAACAATGCAAGAGGAAAGAAAAGATGGTAGTATTTTTGGCACCTTTTAGAAATACTACATCATATGTAGGCGAGTCTCATTGCCCCTGGTGGTTAAAAGATGACATACTTGTA
The DNA here is from genome assembly GCA_025674565.1 of Synodontis membranacea. Classification (NCBI taxonomy): domain Eukaryota; kingdom Metazoa; phylum Chordata; class Actinopteri; order Siluriformes; family Mochokidae; genus Synodontis; species Synodontis membranacea. Next base: position 19,689,109 of record JAOVYU010000002.1, read on the forward strand.
GTCTCTAAGTCTCTGGTCTCTTACACAACACCTATTGTGAGCAGAGAACAGCAAGGAAGATGGAACAAAAGAAAACAGATCTTCAAAATAAGGTTAATCTACAGTGTCTCTTGTTATAAGCAACATTAGGTTTACTTAAGTGAAATTAACCTGGCAAGTATAATTACCTAGTTTTGATAATTAACTAATTAATGTCTATGTCAAACATTGAAAACAAATTATGTGTACCACAGGTCCGCACCTCAACTTTGTCATCAAAGTGCAAATTTGAAGAGGGATTACAGTGCTTAGGGCACTGTTTATGGCAGGACTAGAGAACAGTGTACCTCATGCAGGTATAAATGCAAAGCAAATTATTAGTTGTTTCACTATCAGCCAGGAAACTAAAAAGCTTTCAACAACAGCAGCAAAAATTACAAATTGTTGTCAGGTAATGGATTTAATACATGCTTAAGCAATTAAAAAATACCACTAAGCAAAATTTGCCAGAAATGAGACACTTGAGTTTATTGCCTCTGCCGTGAGATTAAGACTTAGATGTAGATGGAGCTTTAAAGAAGATAATGTCACAACCTAAATCAATACAGAAATGATTGAAGGAACACAAAATCAATGATCATCCCGGTCTCCAGAATTCACTTTTCCTGAGAACACGTGGTCAGAATTGAAGTGGGCATCTACCTAGAGATCACATCTGATATAAAAAGGCTATTGTTCTCTGATTAAATGTACAAAGTAAAAAAAAAATGTTGTATCAAATAATAGTTTTATAATAAAAGTTTCAGTGTAAACATAAATGTAGAATTTAAAAGTTTTGTTCATATGCTAATAGGTGTGTGTCATGGGAAAATGCATTGCTGGACTAATCCTGAAATTACTTGAACAATTGAATTTACTTGATTCAGATGTGCACTGGTTTTCAGTTCATTCATGTTGATTGAAATCAGAGTAATTTCATTTCTAAATTTTAGGATTTACCAGTTGTAATGATGATGTTGATGTTGTAGGGGAAATGGGCAAGCGTAAGTATTTGAGTGAGTTCGACAAGGGTGAAATTGTGATGGCTACCCGACTGGGTCAGAGCATCTCTAAAACTTTAACTTTTGAGGGGTGTTCCTGGTCTGCAGTGGTCAGTATCTTTCAAAAGTGGTCCAAGGTCGGAACAGTGGAGAACCGGTGACAGGGCCATGGATGGCCAAGGCACATTGATGCATGTGGGGAGTGAAGGCTAGCCCTGTGTGGTCTGATCCAACAGACGAGCTCCTGTAGCTCAAATTACTAAAGATGTCAATGCTGGTTCTGATAGAAAGGTGTCAGAATACAAAGTACATCTCAGTTTGTTGCGTATAGGGCTGCATAACCGCAGACCAGTCAGGGTGCCCATGCTGACCCCTGTCCACTGCCAAAAGCACCAACAATGGGCACATAAGCATCACAACTGGACCACAGAGGAATGGAAGACAGTGGCCTGCTCTGATGAATCAGGTTTTCTTTTACATAATGTGGATACCCGGTTGTGTGTGCGTCGCTTACCTGGGGAACACATGGAACCAGGATGCACTGTAGGAAGAAGGCAAGCCAATGGAAGCAGTGTGATGCTTTGGGCAATGTTCTACTATAAGGACTTAAGAGATCTGCTGCTAACATCTTGGGGCCAAATACTAGTGTTGTAGTACTCGAGATCGGTTTTTTAAGGTACTGGTCTCATTTTGGACTTGGCCGCATTTTTACTCGGTCTTGTCATGGACTCGGAATTTTATTTCGAGAGCAGCCGAGACCACGGCTCAGAGAATATTATTATTAATGAGCTGATTAAAGTCGGATTGGATAACTTCCTACTTCAAGTGCAAACAATGATGTTAGGGCCGACTGTGGTTACGCGACACGCCCCTTCACAGTAGTGTTGTAATACTCGAGATCGGTCTCGAGACCAGTCTCAAGGCCGTTTTTTGAAGGTCTTGGTCTCGTTTCGGTCTCGGCCATCCCTGGTCTCAGTCTCGACTCGGTCTCAGCCCCTCAGAGTCTTGATCTTGTCTCGGTCTCGACCCCCTCTGGTCTTGGTCTCAGATAAGGTGGTCTTGACTACAACACTACCAAATACCACAGCACAACTTCAGGGGTCTAGTGGAGTCCATGCTTAGATGGGTCAGGGCTGTTTTGGTAGCAAAAGGGGGACTAACACAATATTAGGCAGGTGGTCATAATGTTATGCCTGATCAGTAAATATATAAAAACTACTAAAATCAGGTTAAGAACTGTCCAACGCATTATTAAAAACTGGAAGGATAGTGGGCAACCATCATCTTCTTTGAAGAAATGTGGTCGGAAAAGAATCTTGAATGACCATGATTAGCAATCACTTAAACGTTTGGTGAAATCAAATGGAAAAACAACAGCAGAACTCACGGCTATGTTCAATAGTGAAAGTAAGAGCATTTCCACACGCACAATATGAAGGGAACTCAAGGGATTGGGACTAAACAGCTGTGTCGCAAGTAAACCACTGATCAGTGAGGCTAATCGCAAACAAAAAGGCTTCAATTTGCTAGGGAGCATAAAGATTGGACTCTGGAGCAATGGAAGGAGGTCATGTGGTCTGATGAGATTTACCCCGTTCCAGAGTGATGGGCACATCAGGGTAAGAAGAAAGGCGCATGAAGTGATGCACCCATCATGCCTAGTGCCTACCGTACAAGTCTGTGGGGCAGTGCTATGATCTGGGGTTGCTGCAGTTGGTCAGGTCTCGGTTCAGCAACGTTAAGTGCCCAAAGAATGAGGTCAGCTGAATACCTGAATATTCTGAATGACCAGATTATTCCATCAGTGAATTTCTTCTTCCCTGATGGCACGGGCATATTCCAAGATGACAATGCCAGGATTCATCGGGCTCAAATTGTGAAAGGGTGGTCCAGGGAGCACAAGACATCATTTTCACACATGGATTGGCCACCACAGAGTACAGACCTCTACACGATCTTTATCGAAAAATGAATGCAACTCTGGATGGAAATAAATGTTGCAACATTGTAGAAGCTTATCGAAACGATGCCACAGTGAATGCATGCCGTAATCGAAGCTAAAGGAGGTCCAATGAAATATTAGAGTGTGTGGCTTTATTTTTTTGGACGGGTAGTGTATATATACACTTGGACAGGGTGGGGTTAATTAGCAAATCAAAACACAGTCTATGAATTAAACAACTTTTAATTTTAAAATTTTACATTCATAACATATATTTATGTTGAATATAAATATTTTTGTTTAGAATTCATACTGTATGTGTATTTAACAATTACTGTTAATATTTACACTGAAACTGAAAACTATTATTTGACATAAGTTGCTATCTGAATGTATCAGAAGAGCTTAAAAAAAGTCAGAAAGAAAGACGTATTTGACTTTTTATATTTGTCACCCCGTAAAATATGCCGTGACTTCAATAGGTATATGTAAAGTACTGAACAGAGTTACATATACAATGTCAGTATCACAGAGTCTGTAAACTCACCAGCCATTTTTATAGGAACACTAAACTAACACTTACTCACAATTCCTCTATTCTACCACATCACAAAGGTCCTCTGTTGGATTCAGATCTGCACTATTGTTGTGTTCATGGAAACCAGTTGCGATTTCTTGTGCTTTGTGACATGGTGCACTACTAGTGGTAATGCAAGTTGCCATTAGATGGTAAATTGTGGCAATAAAGGGATGCACATTTTCAGCAATAATTTTAGGTTCTAATGAGTTTTATGGCTATAAAGAATGCCATATAAACAGCCTGGGTCAATCCATTGAAGCATTTATGCTCAGTGCAGTTGTAAAGAATGCTTATTTGAGTATATATAACCTTCCTGTCATCTTTCTATCTTTTTATTCATGATCAGGTGGGGCAGCAAGTAACATTGTGATCTCACAACTCCAAGGTCTTTGGTTTGATCCTGAACTCAAGTTGCTGTTTAGGAGTTATTGTCAGTTTCTGCACATGTGCTCCAGATGTCTGAGTGGGTTTTCTCAGGGTTCTCTAGTTTCCTCCCACCTCCCAAAAAATATGCAAGAAGGTCAATTGCCTATGATACATGTAATGTAATGTACTGGCATCCCATCAGAGGTGTATTCTTTCCTTTTGGCCAGTGCTCCTGGCTCTGGATCCACGACAATCATGACCAGGTAAAAGCAGTAAAGGTAATTAAGTGAGGCCAGGCTGAAAGAGCGTGGGGCTGAGGAGCCTGTGCACAGGAGGAACACGGTTAGGTGAGAGAGGAGGTGTGGGTCC
>JAOVYU010000002.1:19758897-19776238 GCA_025674565.1 Synodontis membranacea
GAGAGAGAGAGAGAGAGAGAGAGAGAGAGATGGGAAGTAACGAAGTACAAATACTTCGTTACTGTACTTAAGTAGAAGTACACTTAATATAAATATATTAATATATATAATATATAAATATATAATATATAATTTATAATATATAAATATATATATAAAACTGCAGAATTATTGGCACTCTTGGTAAAAAGTGGGGCGATACATTTTCCTGTTTAATCTACTTCATCTTGTAATGAAAACACGAGAAGCAGAGAAATCTAGTCTTTAATTGAAGTAAGTGTATGGCTCCTCTGCAGTTAGTGCTTAGCAGTAGTTCATGAAAACTTGCAATTCTTTCATTTTGGCTCTACGATCTACAAGCAAACCAATGTGTGACCAGTTACAGAGCAGTACGCATGCTTGTTTGCCTAACTGTTCGCAGTTTTGTTTCTTAATTTAAATGAACTTGAATTGAACAGTGACTCTGAGGTCTTCTGATGCATCAGAAACTATTATATCACAATATATAATATACACTGATCAGCCGCTTCAGTAGAAACACCTGCACACCTGCTTATTCATGCAATTATCCAATCAGATAATCGTGTGACTGAAGTTCAGGGCATAAAATAATGTGGCTACAGGCCAAGCGCTTCAGTCCATGTTCACGTGGAACATGAAAATTGTTAGATGAACAGGAAATGTTTTTTTTTTTTTTTTTTTTTTTTTTTTTTTTTTCTTTCTCCAATCTTCAGCTGCTTAGTTTTGGTGAGCCCGAGACCACATTATCCTCAGATTCCTGGAGTGAAACCTTCTGCTGTTGTAGCCCATCTGACTTGAGAATTGATGTTTTGTGCATTCTGCTATACTTTTCTATGCACCATGGTAGCAAAGAGTGATTATTTGAGTGGTCATAGCCCCCCTGCCAGGAACCAGTCTGTCCATCCTCCTCTGGCTTCTCTTATCAACAAGGCATTTCCGCCCACACAGCCACCGCTTACTGGATGCCGTTTAGTTGCTTGCACCATTCTGTGTAAATTCTAGAGACTGTTGTGTGTGAAAATCCCCAGAGATCAGCAGTTACTGAAATAATCAAACCAGGCCATCTGGCACCAGCAACCATGCCAGGATCAAAGTCACGGAGATCACGTTCTTTCCCACTTCTGATGTTTGATGTGAATAGAAGCTGAAGCTCTTGACCTGTACCTGCATGATTTGATACATTGTGCAGCTGTCACGAGCTTGGCTGATTTATAGATTTGCATGAATGAACGAGGCAAAAAAAATGTATGCGGTTTTACTTCCTGGAATTTTTTTTTGAAAACTTTATGAACTTAATGCATTAAACTTTCATTAAGCTTAAACTAGACTCACTTAACCAGTTCCACCACTGTGTACACACACACACGCACACACACACACACAGAGGTAGTGTTATCAGAATTGCTTGCTCATTCATTTACATTTGCCTTCAGTCATTTCACAGTGCTCTTGGTTCAAGCCTTTTCTTTTTCCTGGCACTTCAACACTGTGCACTGTTCACTGAATATACACTAAGCCCTTCTGTCCCAGTGCGATGCCAATTATAAATGATGTGTTGGTCAAGTGACCTCTGCTTTTGTCAGGCGTTCGTTTAAAGTGGACTCGGTGGATAAACAGGAGTTCAGTTGCTCATTAACCTTCTCTGCTCTGACCCCTCTGTGCCAATCTCACCGATTGTTCGGCATGTCACAGCAAGCCCGGATTTTAATCAACCCAGGTTTCCGTACAGATTTATTTTAGCGTCTGTAATGTCTGGCTCTTGAATAGGTCCTATGTAACAGTAACTATACAGTGCCATTTGGTGTCTGAAACGCATCATTGTTTGTCTAACGTTCTATCATACTGTGTACCATTTCTTTCCTGAAATGCTGCCTTGTGTGTGTAATTTGACTTAACGTGTTGAGTGATAACATGATGGTGAATATGATCATGCTTGTCCCAACAGCCTCATTGACAGAAGAGGCTTGGTCCTGCCTGATACGCTGCAGCCTGCACCACCCATGAATGGTATCACAATGTACGGTGCCACTCAGTCCCAGACCCGCATGGTAAGTATGAACTCGATGTGCACAACATGGAACTCAAAACAGCACTATATACAATTTTTTTCCCCCTCCTTTGGCAGTTTAACTCCCACTAACTCATTTTCATGCAAAAATAAAATAAAAAGCATGATTTACATTATAATAACATGAATTTTATCGAGAGTATTGTTTAAGGTATCATGATTCTTTCCTGGAAGATTCTACAAAAGATGTCAATATAGACTTAGATGTAATTGAAATCATAAACAGTTAAACTGATTAAACATAAATGCCTTATGTTTTTTGGATGAAAATGATACTGTTAGACAGCAGTAAGTGGTCATATAAGGAATAAAAATAATAGCGTAGGCCATAAAAAGCAAAAATCAAGATGTATGATTTTTTTTTTTCTCTCTGTAAACCCAGTTAAATCGACACTGAATCGAATTGTGACATTTAAAAGAATCCCACCCCTGGACAGCTGGAACTGCTGTATATGGAGACACTCTTTTTCTTTTTTACAGCAATTCTGTAAAAATACTTTCTTTGTTTATCTCCATGCCAAAATAATATAGTGAGTCGTCAGTAATCAGCCCACTGCTTGCCCTGCTGCGATGTCCTTCACGTGTGAAAACGCAACATTTCCAGGAATCTGATGGCCTACTATGGGCTGAGCCTGAGTAAACCCTCAGCTGAACAAAGTCGGTGCCAAGGCACACTAAACGCCACTCGGTGCCAAACACGTCTCCTAGGCGCTCCACTGTCCTCGCTGTGTGGCCTTTGCCTTTGAAATGGTTAGCCTAAATGCCAGCGTATGGAAATTTATATGCTAACAGAGATCGTGGCTTATCATTCAAATTATTCAAATTCAATTCCTAACACGGTCACAACTGGTTTGTGGTACCGGATGATTTCTCGGTGCCAGCCCTTTTGGAAATATTGTGTTAGGAATAAAGCATGCCGGTGTGTTCTGTTATAGGAAAATAATCTACAACAGTGTGGTTTGGTGCAGCCTGGTGTGAAGCAGAGTTACAGTTATTACCCTTAAGATTTTTTTTTCCTCTCCCAACATTAGCATGTCTCAGGTTGTTATATTTCTTACACCGCAGCAAATTGCCAAGGATTGCATCTTTAATTTATTTATTGAGTAATATCACACAAGAGTTAGAGCTGTCGTCCTGGATGTCAGCACGGCTGTGATTCGGTCGTAGGCACAGGGCTGAGCGCGATGTTGCATTTATCAATTCCAAAAAACAAGAAATTAATATTGAACGCGACATCTTGGACACGATATGGCCAAACGTTCTGCTTATGTTTGGTCCGTGAGTAGAAATAGAATCCCAGAGAAGCCGCATTCACATTATAGCATGTCGGCTAGCTCAGAGTGATTTGTACACTCTCGTTAAAGGTGCTTCCGATAAAATTTGGCATCCCTTCTTCCTTTTCATCTTCATCTGATGAGCTTTCATATTTTAAGTCAAAACTTAGATTCTTGAAAAGCATCATCTGCCATGTTCGCCGATTGATGTCCCTAACACTACTGTAGTAACCGGTTCGAACTATGAAGGTGAATTTTACGTGTCATAGGAAATAGCAGCACTCTTGGAACGTCACCCGACCAATCAAATTAGTGGACCAGAACTACTTTTGTACTTGCATTCAATCTCGTGGAACATCTGTGAAACAAGTTAGTCCTTGTTATTCCTGTTGTTACTGTTACTACGTAGCAGCCCTTTGAAGTACAACCCAGTAATTCAGGATGAAATGTTACAGAGAAATGCGGAAGTGTCAGTGTACTGATCTTTACAGCACCCGAAACTCCTTCCATATATTTTAAATGAGACTTTATGAATGATTACAACAAAAAAAAAATAACTTGCATTACAACACATATTTTTAAACCTGGTTATTATTCGTTCCTACAGGTCCTGGAAAATCACCTTATAGTAATGTATCGAAACAAGTAAAGGGATATAACGTGACTGTTATATGATGCAGCTCGATAGTGCATTATTTTCATTTTACAGCACGGCCTGGAGGGTGTTATTCCATCTATACCAAAATGTACCAAAAAAAAATGTTGTGGAACGTCGAGAGACAAGTTAGTTATCATTGTTATCATCTGTTATCACTTGCGTTACACCTGCAATAAGTAGTCATTTACTCACCACCCTGTCTCTCTCTCTCTCTCTCTCTCTCTCTCTCTGTGTCTGTCTGTCTGTTTCTTTCTCTCTCTCTCTTTCTCAGTGCATATAACTCTTCATTTTACAGAGAAACCAAAAAGCATAAACTAAACTAAAATGTGCTATCACACCATAGACTGGCGTTTAGATTGCGATAAAAACATTAACGGATAAAAACACTAACGATGTACCGTACCATTATTCCCAGAGTCAGTAACTGTTTCAAGGTTTTGTCTGTTGCATTTTGGGCCCGAGTTATGGAGGCAGAAAGTCCTCAGTAATTATTTCTCAGGTTTTTGTTTTTTTTTTTTTTTTTGTCTCTATGCTTGTCTGTACATTTTCATACTCTCTCTTTCCTACACCCTCTAGAGAAATTCCAGCTCAGCTCCATCTTAGTACAGCCTGTTCCCCGCTGTCAGGATAGGAAAACAAAATGCACCAACTCTTCCCTCTATAAATGACTGATATCACGCCACACAGTTTACTTAGATTTTTTTTACAGAATATTTTAATCACCAGAATGAAAGAATCGGCAGTTAAAAAAAAAAAAAAAAAAAAAAAAAAGTCTGTTATCATGATTAGGACCAGGTGATACTGTATGATGACTATATTACATAAAAAAAAAAACAGTAATATTGAATTACAAAAAAATGAATAAATGATTTGTTATCATTTTATTTATTCTTATGTTTAACATATTTCCTTATAGTTCAAATGAACCGCAGCACTACTGAGTGAAACCCTGAAAGACAACGGGAATTATTTTTATCTTATTTGAGAAAAATAACATTTATTTAACACTGAAAAAGAAGGATTTTTTTTTTTCATTGCAAATTAATATTTTATCTTTTTAAGTCATTAAAAAAAAAATCATGTATAAAAAGATGTCACAATTCCAACAATATCCAAAACGTCATTGTGGCAGAATTTATCATTTTAATATTAAATCATAATATTGTCCAGCCCTAGTGCTAATATTGTTACTGATCTGATATACAGTGAGAAGTGTTATTATTATTATTATTATTAATATTTGTTGATTGATTTTATTGCTTATTAAAGACCTTGGTGGTTTCAATCATGCCCCACCTGTTAATGTTTTGGCCTGTACATTTTGTAATTACAGAACAATCTGAGTAAAGAACAGAAGTAACTTCTGGCGAAGAAATATTCACTTAGATTTTTAACCTGATATCTTTGATATCTGAGTCAGGTGACCCCTCCAGTCCAGTCCACATCTCGATGCATTGCCAACAATTCAATACATTAAAAGTTACCTATGAAACAGCCACTTGGGATATAATATTCAACAGATTCAGATTCTACGTGACAACTCAAATGCGATTCTTTCCGTGATGATCTGTGCTGCCTTGATGCGCATCCAACTTGGACCCAACGATGCTTGGCTGAGAGGCTCGATGAGTATTGGCCGCTGACCACAATGGAGAAGAGTGTGTGCTCGTGATAGTGTTTAGAGAGGAGGAATGAATCCAAATGTAAAACTGTTGATCAAAATGATTGGGCACATTTCTAAATATAGTAATTATGGCATTGGGCCGCTACTAATAATTATGTATTAACAAATCAGATTTTGGTGATGCAGAGAAGTTAGAAACGACACATTCTGAGTTCATCACAGATTATTTCCGGTACACACGTTTGTAATCAGGGCAATCTTATCCCTCTACCATTAATAAAGTTGTTGTCTTTGCAAATCCACTGCACTTTTCTAATGTCAGAGGGGTGTTACTCTGTATTTCCTCTTGTCACGCTGTGAGATTTGATAATGTGCCAGATCTCTTTCCATGCCACAGAATAGCACAGTGCTGCTTAGTAGCAGGGAAACTAAGAACTAAGAGCTGTCTGACCTGTACCGTTTGTTCATAAATACCACTTTCCCCTGTGCCGTGCCATTATTTATACTCATGCTGATGTTCTGATCAAGATGGACTATCGTGGCCGTTTTTCTGTAATTGGATCGATGTTTCTATTTGCGCTGGCTACGGAATAACCCATTACCACAGAGCGATAAATGTGCATTAGTCTCCTCTGAAGAGGAAAAGATACTAAAAATAAACACATCAGATGACCAATTTGGTTGCCAAAAACAGAACACACAGAAGAATGTGAAGTTAATATTATACCCAGTGATCAAGGACACACTCTGTTCAAGATTACTCATCTTAACTGGTCAGTCCTTTAAAACAGCAGCATTGCAGCGTTGTCACAGACGTGCACATACAGTAGCTTATTAGGAAACGCATCACCACAAAACAAGGAAATGACTTAAATCACACTGCTAAGGCAGCCAAGAACTTGAGAAGGAAAAAGTGTTAGGAATGTCCAATATGGTGTTCCAGTTTCTATCTAATTAGGCTTGCATTACATTTAATGAAAGGGGGGGCGAAGCCAGAAAGCTTTCAAAAGCAGCAGCTGAATATGGCTTCAGCAGAACGGCTGGAAGAGTGAGGCGAAGTAATGGAAAGATGATGGCGTTAGTGGCTTGCCACATAAAATCAGGATGCATTTGCGTGCAAAGCAAATACTTTATAGTCCTACCCCATTGCGTTTGAATTCTTAATTCTGTTTGGTTGTTAATTTGTATAATAGCGCATAGGAGATTTGTGTTAGTGTATTTTGTATTTTTTTTTTTTTTCCAAAAACATTATTGATTCTATAGTGACGCCTAATTCACTGGATGCTCTGAATCATGTTATTTAACAAAGAAGATGCAAAAAAAATGTCTATCTGGAAATTTTGTGCTTCCAGTGTCACTGCTGGGGTAAAGTGGTTCCTTCAGGCTTTCTGACAGTTTTTAGATTTTGAGCTTGGCCATTTTCTAAGCAAGATGACAAGCTGAAATTTTTTTTTCCACTTATTAAAGGTGCATTAGGTAAGGGGCATGGGGGGGGGTCACTCTGCTTTACATCCAATCACATGACACAACCCTGGTGTACTAGAACAGCATCCTGTGCCGGGTTTTATGCTTTTTTAAATATACTCCTACTCTGTTCATACCCTGTACTGTCCATCTAACATAAGAGCAGTTCTTAAAAGTCTTAATATTTCATAGAGTAAAATGAATGATTCTGGTGTCGTTCTGCCAATACTGAGGGCATTGAGGCTATCTGAAGGTAAAGGAAATATCAGTCCACTTTCCATGAAATATTGGTCTTCTTTCATTTCTTTCCTAACTGCCCTGTACCTCGAGGTAGTTTTACACTGTAGTGATTTGTTTTGCAAAATTTTTATAACTTGCAGCCTAGTCTGCTGATCAGTCAGTCTATTTAGGTGTTGTTTAAATACACAAGTTCATCTCGGGACAGATAAAAGAGCATCTTTGTCAGTGACCTAAATAAGCTACTGTCGAGAGAGGTTTTAGTCCTTAAAGCCGCCGCAGCAACGAACCTGTGTAGCTCTTTGTTCTCCTTCAGCCAGAAGGTCCAGCTTTCTTGGAAATGATAAAGGTCTTTTGCAGTCACTTGCTTTAGCTGTTTCGGCATGGCTTTGTTTGATCACAAAAGCTACACTTTGCAGCAGCAGGAGGTGCTGTATAAAGGGAAACAATGCCACAAGCATGTCTATAAATGGACGTTTCAAAAACCGCGTCAGCATTTCTGGAAATGCTGAAGCTATACAGGTGCCAAATGTACTTAATCAGGTGATGGATATGCCTTTGATGTGCATACTAGTCATACTCCGTGCAATGCTGTCATCTCTTTTAGTTCTGGATTGTTTTTAGCTGAGTTTACAGAGACTAGCCCCCCCCTGAATAAGTATTAATAATTACAGATGGTTGTACATGTACATAATTACAGATGGCATTATGTTTTTTGTTTGTTTTTTACGGAAGCACTGTAGTGTTAAACTCTTTTACACAAAAATCACTAACATTGTAAATATAATAAATCTTAAATGTAATACAAATCGTTCCTAACAAAGGAAATAAACAGTGAGGTCTGTTTAGATGTAAACATTCCAGTTCCAAAACTAAATTCATTTTCCAAATCAAATTGCAGTCAGAGACCCAGTGTCCAATCCACCAATTTCTTTAAATCGTACTGGGTATCATATTGGTGTACTCTGTAATAATTATATTTTTTACTTTTCTAATTACAGTCTTTGCCAAATTAATGGGAACGCGTGTTATATAAAAAAAGGATACAGTACCTTAGATTATCGTTACTATCAAGTGTACACCTTTTGTACCTGTAGTGTGCATCTTTTACCTTTTTTTGTGTATGAATCCATTTTAAAACCCACACTATATCCACATGTGCAGGTGAAAGATATATTAAAGCCATTTTTTTGAGAGTGAACCACCTACCACCAGTTTAAAGACTCCCGTTTACAGTCTATCACCATGTGTCGTCACTGCAAAGCATCTAGCACATACCTAACCACTGTGGAAAGCTTGTTTACTCTTTTCAGACATTGTGGTTTATCAGAACGCTACAATTACACCACACATGCTTACTACTTTCTAAACTTCAGACGGGAGGTTCTCCTTGGCTGCTTTGCTCCTTTAAACAAACCTGCATGCTTTTTGAACTTTTCCAGTTCAGTAGGACAATGAATCCATCTTTAATAAATAACACACACTACTGAACACAGCTCCAATTAACATGGAGTCTAGTGAGTAAAACACTTGTGCTGCTCCCCAGAGAGAGAGAGAGAGAGAGAGAGAGAGAGGGAGCTCATGAAACCTAATAATGAGACTTGATAATTAAGTCGCATCTTCATAATTAAGAGCCATTGCCAAACAATGCAGAGAAATATGAAATTACAAGCTATGCCCGGAGACATGATGTCCTCATTTAGACTCTCATTAAGGAAGATGCATGGAATCTGTTGATGTACGCGTTAGTTGCAGGGTAGAATACTCTCACCGGCCACTTTAATAGAAACCCCTGTTCATTCATGCTGTTATGCAGTCAGCCAGTCAGCAGTGCAATGCATAAAATCATTCCGGTACAGTTCAAAAGCTAGTTAATGTTAAACATCAAATATCCGAATGGGGAAATAATGTGATCCCAGTGACTTGGATTGTGGAACGTTTGTTTGTTCCAGATGGGCTGGTTTGAGTATTTCAGAAACCGCTGGTCTCCTGGGATTTCCACATTTAACAGACTCTAGGAGTTTACACAGAATGGTGCAAATAAATAAGAAAAAAATAAAATAAAATAAAATAAAACATCCAGCAAGTGGCAGCTCCGAGAGCCATGATGATGAGAGGTCAGAGGAGAATAGCCAGACTCCTTCGGGATGACACAAAAGGCTTCAGGCTATCCAAAACAAACACTGTTTACAGCTGTGGTGAGCAGAAAAGCACCTCCGATTGCACACCACTACCAAACATCATGGTAGATGGGCTATAATAGCAGAAATGCTTATTGGGTTTTACTTCTTAGGAATAGGCTTATTGAAACTGGACTGGACAGTTGAAGATTGCCAGGTGTCCAGTTTCAGTGAACCTCTAACTGTCAATGTTAATGTCAATGTAAATGGACACTGGAGGCTAGTTGGGAGAAGAGAGAGTGAAGAGAGAGAGAGAGAGCACAAACATTTCAGACCATTGCCACAGGCTGATCTGTTCATCAGACAACATCCTCTGTGCTGTTCCTAAAATAAAATCCGGTCATGAAAGTATTAAAATTTTGAAGGCCAGTCCTCAATTATATTACATAAGAAGAAGAAGAATTAATTGGTTAAATATTGATGTCTCTATTTATTTAGGAGTTGTGACGCTTCAGTTCTACCACAAAAATAAAGTAAGCTGTCTTTTTCCCCATTCTTGCCAATATTGAGGTCTCTCGAGCTCTTAGTGATGAAAGCAGTCATCTTTTCCAGCTCTTGAGACACGAAGATAGCCATGATCACTGTTATTTTTCAAAGTTACCCCATGGCATCTGGTCTCCAGAAACCTTTCCTGCAATCCACTCACTCAACTGATTGCCAAAAAAAAAAAAAAAAGAATAATCATTCATTTATTGTCCTAGGTACATTGTGCATTTTGTGGAAACAAAACCCAGCAACCTAAAGAAGCTAGACTGTGATTTAAGGACTACTGGCGTTCAGTGAGACATGCATTTGCATATGATTCAGTGAAATGACTCCTGCTGTGTTGTAGTTTCAGCTGTATTTCTTTCCTGTACTTTTCATTGATTTGAAAAGGCCTCTGAAGGGCCATTCCTTAATTTAAACTGCACCTCAAAGAGCACAAAAAAAACCCTAGTGTCACCCCTTACATCTTGTATTATTATTTTTAGTTTGATAGTATACCATTTATTAAATTTTTTTCCCCCCAGTGAGCGTTCTGTTCAACTGATTTTTTTTTATCTTTATATTAAATGCTGGAATTTTCCAGGCAAACAATATACTCAAATAAAAGTCAAAACTTTTAAATTTACTCAGAGAAACCAGGCTAACATCTGTAAATAGTACCAGTTAACATTATGAAATTAGAGAAACTTACCTCAATAAGCTTTTACAAATTAAATGATATTAATTTCTTCTAGTGAGGCAAACGCCTCATTTTATGGACGTCTTTTCTTATTTCAGCACAATGAAACAGTTTAGTGAGGTAGGGCCAGCAACACTCGTCCTCAGTTTCCACCCCACAGTGCAGAGGCTTATCCATCTTCAGGTGGACGTGGATAACCGTAGCGCTAAATACAATGTGTAGCATGAGAAAACCACCACAGATGACTCATTGGTACGGTTCTTGATCTTTTTTGTACAGTTGTGTACATGACTGAATACTGAAGTGAAATGATTAAATGAACTGAGGCCGTTTTACTGATGTGTACAGTCATTTGCTGAGACAAGACTGACTTAAGTCAGCTATCCTGACCATCTTGCACCAAACGATGGAGATTATGGTGGCACATACTGTACACTACCGGTCAAAAGTTTTAGAACACCCCAAATTTTTCCAGTTATTTAGTGCAATTCAAGTCGTTCACATCCGATGAATAGCTTGAAATGGTACAAAGGTACAGTAAGAGGTGAACTGCCAGAGGTTAAAAAATAATGCACATTTCTGAATTATACAAAAAGGCCTTTTTCAGGGAACACAAAATGGGTTAAAAAAAAACAAAAAAAAAACTGTTCTGCAGCAATGGAGGTTGATCAAGCCTTGAAAGCTGGTGCTCCTAATTCCCACAGGTGTTCCAACTTTTCTGGGTTACTTACAACCCCCTCTGTCTGCATAAACGCAGTGTTGGAACACACTGTGGTACCGTACCCTCGTGAGCATCAGTTGAGCAGTATTGTACAATCAGAAAGTAATGTGTTGCTACAAAAATGGTGAGAAAAAGGTAATTAACAATGGAAGAGAGACAGACCATCATAACACTTAAAAATATAGGTCTTTCCTAAAGAGAAATTGCAAAGAAAGTCAAGGTGTCAGTGTTCTAAAACTTTTGACCGGTAGTGTAAAACTCTAGCAAGACTCTCGTGATTTTATTCTGACATTGGAATTTTTTTCAGCGACAGTGAAATTGCTTGAAAAGTTGTCCAGTGTAAGGACTGCATTTCTTTGAAACATTCTTGACTCTGCTACCACATTGCACGTTTCTTAAAATGAGCCCGTATTTTTATCCTCATCTTATCCTGGTCATGTCAGGGTCAGTGATCTAACCCGATGCTGTGATAATGCTGTGATACCATGATGATAAATGCAGTCATGTAAAGGTAGTTTCACAGACAGCTTAGCCTTATGGAAATGCTCTGTTTCCATTATTCAGCATATGTGTAGTAAAAACTAAGAGGAAATCCAACTGAGAAATGTAAGACAGGGTGTGTGACACATTTCCTCAACTCCCTGCAATGCTAGAAATGAACTGCATGACTTCTCGTTATGTCGCCTCCAAGGTAAGATGATTGTCAGGAAATTGGTTATGCCTCCAGATATGGCAGACAGATTTAATGGAGCTGTTTCACAATGGCACATTTAAAAAGAACATTTAAATTCCCAATGACTGAGCACCTGCACCGTGCTCTCTAATATTCAACAATTCAGTTGTCTCTTACATCCTCATGCTTCAATTGATTCAGCACGCAGTTTCTTTCTGCTCTAATTTTTCCAAAAAAGGCACAGTCCCCGCCAAAATTATTGAAACAGCAAGGTCAGTTAAAGACAGTTAAAGAGATCAAAAGTTGAACATTAGAATCGTGATCAGTTTCAGATTTTATTCTATATTCTGCTATTTACAGGTATTTCTAAATATGGTAAACAACATAGAATATAACACATTTTGGATCAAACCAACCAGTTTTTCAAGTGAGCAAAAGTATTTGAACAGATTTTTTTTTTTCTTTCATATCAAAGTTTTTTGTTTGTTTGTTTTTTAATAAATAAAGAAAAGAAAACCTTAATATTTGGTTGCATATCCCTTGCCTGCAATGCAGTTTCAAGCCCATGACCCACAGACTCCACCAGATTTCTTGTTCTTTTTTTTTTTATTATTGGTTATGGCTTTCCAGGCTTTTATCACAGCATCTTCTAGTTGTTGTCTGTTTTGTGTTACTTCTCCCTTCAATGTTCTCTTCAGGAGGTGAAATCTATGTTCAGTTGGGTCAAGATCTGGTGATTGATTGGGCCAATCAAAACCTTCCATTTTCCCCTGATGAAATCCTTTGTTGAGGTGGCAGTGTGTTTTGGATCATTGTCTTACTGTATAATGAAATTCCTTCCAATTAGTTTGGGTGCATCTCGACATAAGTTGGCAGACTATGTTTCTGTAGACTTCTGTATTCATTCTGCTACTGCTATCATCATCAATAAAAATGACTGAGCCTGTTTCAGAAGCAGCCATGCAAGCCCAAATCCATGACACAACCTCCACCATGCTTCACAGATAAGCTTGTATGTTCAGGATCTTGAGTACATCCCTTCTTTCTCCGTACTTTGGACTTTCCATCACTTTGGTAGAGGTTCACCTTTGTCTCAGCAGTCTATAAAACTTTGTTCCAGGACTGTTGTGCCTCATCTCTGTAATTTTTTGTCTGACTTTTCAATTTTTAATGCTGATGAGTGATTTTGCAGTATGGAATCTGTATTGTTGTTCTCTCTTCAAACACTGGACTGTGATATTTCTACCCCTGCTCTTTGGAGGTTGCTCATGACTGTTGTTTTGGGGTTTTTCCTTACTGCTCTCACTATTTGCCTGTCATCAGTTGTTGTTTCCTTGGATGACCAGTTCGATGCCAGTCGCTCAGTCCACCACTGGTTTCCTTCCTTTCCAGGACATTCCAAATTATGGTACTTGCTATGATCAATGTGACAGCTCTCTGTTCTTCATGTTGGTCTTGGTCTGCCCTTCTTAACTACAAATGTAGTCTACGCAGGTTAAGCTTCATGTATTCCAATAATTTTGCTCACTTGAACTGTTTGGTTGGATCCAAAATGTTGTTTATAATATCTAGATGTAAATAACAGGGCATTAAAACTGAAACTGAGATTAAAAGATGAATGTGAGAAGAGAGATCATACACAAATGTCTTCATTGAACAGCAAAAACAATTTAATTGGCCTTGCTGTTTCAATATTTTTTGGAGGGGACTTTTTATTGTTGACTTCTTTTTTTTTTTTTTTTTCCTTTTCTTTGAAGTTTAGTTGAAAAGCCAGAAAGAGAATAGTTTCTCAGCCCTATCTACTATGATTGGACAGTGATTAAGTTGCAATTTGGGAGCGGCCAGACATACAAAACATGTATACATGCCATGTGCGCAGACATCATTACAAAAAAAAAAACTGAAACCACTTAATAATGAATTAAAAATAAAAGACACTTTCTGGTCCACTTTCAAGAGCAAAGACATTCATGGCTATTTGTGTCCAGCAGCATGTTATTAAGATTAATATAGGAGACAAAACATGCATTACAAGTGGTGACACATTACAAGGTACTACACACTTCATTTTTGTCTACCTTAAAGCTGCAGACAACATTTTCCCCACAGACGTATAAATTGTCCAATTTCATAGCCATTGTGATATCTATCTGCATTATCTGCTATTTGAAAAGCCATTCGATATGTGTTGTACCTGCAGTGAAAATTTGTTCTGCTGTAATAGCTTCTGAAATGTCTACCTGAAGGGAGCGCAGATGTTTTCCCAGAGTAATCAATTGTTCCCTGTGACCAAACCTGCGCCTAATGTTGTTACGTTTAATGAAAATGATCGATGGTAGTATTAAAAAGGCTCTGCTCAGTATTTCTCACATACCTTTTTATTCAGCCTGAATGAATCAATGTGTGTTCTTTTGAGTGGGGGGGGGGGGGCATTTGCATTAAAATAACGACACTAACATCTTTTATTTCTGCTTATTCACTTCAACCCTGATCAATAACAATTTCTGTTCCATTTTTCCTCTCTATTCATCCCATCCCAAATTACATCTTTCATCTCCCACCCACTTTTGTGTGTACCTTCTCTCTCTCTTATTCAGTGTGACCAAGACCAGTGCATTCAGAGCACCAAATTCGTTTTGCAGGCCGCCGCTACGCCGCTGCTGCAGAGCGAGACCCCAGTCATGGCTGATGAGTCATTGGTGCCTGGCAGGCCAGCCCTAGGCGCTCCGTGCCCACTGCTTCCTCTCGGCCAGCCCACACCACCCACGTCCACCCCAAGTCTGAGCTGTGAAGCTGAAAGTCTGAGCCCTCCTGCCCCCGAGACCCAGCATCACTTCCTCACGCCTGACGATGCCCCCTCACCCCCAGGCATGCTTCCCTGCACAAGCCCGCTGGACCAGAGCCACACAGCGCCCTTCTATAACCCTGCCAGCCAGGACTCTCTACACGAGGACTCGGTCAGAGGCCTGGTCAAACTCAGCTCGGTTTAAATAAGCTGATGCCTGGTCATCGTGTGTGTGTCCCCACACTGCCCTTTAATCTGTGCCAAGAGCCTGCTAGCTCGTCATCGTAACTCTACAATCTCAGTGATATGAGCAGCCCAAAGTGTGGTCCTGAACACATTTACACACTCAGCCTGTTACACTCCCAAGTCACAAAGTAAGCTGCCAAATCTTTGGTCTTTGATCCTCTGACTGTCTCTGCAGCTGCTGCCTTCAAGGCTGCGTGGCTTCGAAAAACAAAGGGCTGTTACTAAGTGCATCGAAGCATTTAAGAAGGGGACGTTCCACTTGACAAGCTGCTTTATGTGTCACTTGCTGGGATTCACTTTGTATTTTTTGGGCTGATTTGTGAGTGAGGTTTTTGGAAATCTGCCTTCCAATTGGGAATGGACAGTTTTTGCCTTCCTGTCTTTTAAGATTATTGCACAGTTGATAACGTGAGCTGTTCTCATCATGTTCCATATTCGTACACTTTTTCTCTCTTCTCTCTTTTTTTTTTTTTTTTTTTTTTTAAACCCTATTTTGGAGAGAATATGGTATTGTGCACAAAAATATTTTTTTCCTTTCTCAACAAATTGGTGTATATCACATGGATATTACTACATTCCCTGATATATATAATGAGATTCTTTAGAAGCTGTTCCTGCATCTTTAAAGACTTTATGTTGTATGCTGCGAAGTTCCCTGGTCTGCATAAACACAGTGTTATCATGTGACGATTGCCTGTGGTGAAGTCTTACCAACACGACCTATGATACTGTGTCATGAAAAAAAATACACTGCCCAATAAAATACGATTCATTACAAGCGCCAGCTACCTACTTAATTTCAGACTTGCATTACGATGCTGTTGTTTCAGGACTGACAGAAATCCCCATGCATATTATTTGTACAATGATGTCATTAACTTTGTAGTCCGGAACCCTTCACCAATTATAAGGAATTTAATGGAGAGACAAATTCCCATCCATAGCATTTAAAAAATTAGAAAAGGTGATACATTTATATACAGTCGTCCCTCGCCACTTTGTGCTTCGACGTTCACGGCTTAACTCTGTCGCAGTTGTTTGGTTTGGTTTTTTTCCCCCCAAATACATGTAATATGATATTTGTAACGTCTGATGTCTTATTTTGTCTAATATATTGGGTAATACGAGTGTAATGGTGACCAAAGGGTGTTATTTCATGTCTAGAGGGCTCTAATAATGTTAATCGTATTTAGAAGGTCGTAAACAGGTTTTCTATGCTCTAACAACGAAAATATTCGATTTATAAATAAAGAATCCTACTCTGCGGAAATTCACTTATCGCGGTAGAGTCTGGAACTGATTAACTGCGATAAATGAGGGCCGACTGTAATCAGTTTAAAAGTGGATCCATTTTCAGGAAATTTAAAGACTATTGAAGTGTTACTGTTGAATGAATACATGCGTGTTAGCTGTATACGTTTACTGTCACTAACCTATTTAGTCTAAATTCCGATATAATAGAAGCCTAAGGGCAGCTGTTTCATTATTACCTGTACCAAGGAGGTTACTGTATGTTCGGGGGTTTTTTTTGTGGATTGTTTGCCTGTAAGCAGGATTGCACAAAACCTAGCAAACTGGCTTCTATGAAAGTTGGTGGCAGGGTGTAGCAATGGGGGCCAAGGAAGAACCCGCTAAATTTTGAAGTGGATCCGGGACATGGTGTGGAACACAGCACAGCTTGGGGAAGGCTGTGCTCAACAATTCCATATGTCACAAAGTAGTAAATTGCAGTAATGCTCAATAGTGACAAAACATAGCCAATGTAGAAATATGATGACTCAACTGAGAATATATATATATATATATATCAGCGTAGTCAGTGTGCCTTTTGAACTTTCGCTGTGGACTGAAGAAAACAGTAGCTCCACCTAGTGTTAATACTAAGTAGTACACTATAGTAAAGCACAAATTTCATATGCGGGCCATATTCCATTATATTTTCAGAATTTGCTGCGGGCCAATAAAAACTGGACCGCGGGCCGTAGTTTGGACACCCCTGTCATAGATGGTTAATAAATGTGACTATATGAGGCAAAATCAAAACTACAACCTTTACATTCTAACATCTCTTTGATTAAACAGACATGACTCCCTCCTCCTCCTCCTCCTTCCCATTTCGGCTATTCCCAACTAGGGGTCGCCACAGCTGATCTTTTTGTCCGCACGTCCGATTTGGCAGAGTTTTTACGCCGGATGCCCTTCCTGACACAACCCTCCCCATTTAT